>JAPYZO010001902.1:0-20470 GCA_030522905.1 Torymus flavipes
ACAATTCATCAGAATAAATTTATTAGGCTATAAAAAGATTTCAATTCGAATGTTCGACTTTATGTGCAATATTTATCGTTTAGAATCTTAAATACTGTACAAAATATTCTACCCTGAAATGTCAATAAAAGAAGGGGTTGCTAAGGAAACGCTTATAGGTCTAGCACCCACATACAATATGCTTCCAGTAACTTGTTCTATACGGATGCCACATTAACTTTTTTTTTCAGTGGTCTTTTTTGCAAGGACCTCACACCCCCGGGTATTTGGGTTTCAGAGCTTTTCAAATGATTCACTGTTAAAATTTTCCTTAAATTTAAAAAACTTTTAAGTTACAAATTTATTGAATTTTAAGAATAATGTAACTGAAGGTGATTTAATATACAAATACACTAAGTTTAATAAAAAAAAAATGAAATTTCGGCACAAGTATAAATAAATGCCAAATTTCAAAATTGATTTTTCCCGCCATATATGTGCCACCGGCCAGAGTCCAGTTCGCGCGCTGCCACTAGGCGGCGCACCCCTTCCCTATGACCTCACGACTTAAGTAAGCCAGTCCGAGGAGATATAGCGGCACGTCGCCGATTACCCCACCAACCTTTATCAGTCAAACATCTCGTTAGTAGATGGTCGTCAGCAACTACCGAAGTTTATTGAGTTATGATTATTTCGATAACTTATTACGATTAGAAAATGTTAAGTTATTTTCAAGACAAGACAAGATTTTTTACATTCTTGACACCACAATCTTGATATTGCATCGAAAACTATATATAAATATTATATCGATTATTGTCTTGGATATTGCGGCAAGACAATACAATATCAAGATTAATCTTGCTATATTGTTTTTGTTGCAGTTGTTATTTTTCAGCGTAGGTGCTTGTGATGTAGTCGACGTATGGTTATTTTCACCTGATGTATTGTAGTTTTCATTAAAATTCGATTTTGCGGATACCACATTTACGTTTGATTCAACCATTGCTTCAGTTGTTTGGTGCGTTATCTGTAATTTTGTAAATATAATGTCAATATTAAATTTAGTTTATTTTATATTAATATAAGTTGTCGTTATCATTCAACAAGTTACTTAATATTTGGATATTTATGTATTTATTTATATTAGAAACGCGAACTCGCTCCTACAGGCTTCTTTATACTTGCCTTCGGAGCGCTCCCACGCTCCTTGATTTATCAATTTTTACATACTAACTTTTTTATTATATAATTTAAAATTTCAATTTTTACTCGGATCTATATTGCAGGCTAAAATGGTAAGTATGTTTAGTGTGTAGTTTTCTACAATAAAGGATTAGTAACATTATAAGTATATATTACACCTATTTAAGCTGTATTTTACAAAACATACGTTGTATAATTTACAATTTTCAAAATAAATGATGAAATATCCATAATACTATGTACTGTTAAACCAAATTCTACGTTTTTTTATTGCATTTTCAGTACGTGACGTAATTCGTCTCAGCTGAGCATGAGAGCAATTCAACCAGTCACTCATGTAACCTTCATTTTTCTTTTCTCACGCGGAAAAAAAGTTTGGAGCGTTCAAGCATTTTGTATCCGGAGCTACGAATATATATTTAGACGAAATACGCGTATTACGCATTACTCTTTTGATATTGGTATACGCAAGTAAAATTTCGGTAGCTTGTACATGTCACACAAATTTGACTAAATTATAACGTAGCTCACTCTTTTGCAAACATTTTCTTATATTAGAAATTCTTAAACATTTTAATTTGAAGAAACTTTTTAGACATGGCTTGGAATATGCCAAAAGTTCTTGTTCGATATTTCAGTTGATAGTAAAACTTAAATCCAGCGATAAAAGCTAGAAGTTGATGAGAGATTTAAGAAACGTATAAATTAAACAATCAGACTTGAAATGTTGATAACAGTCTTTTTCACCACTTACTTTGTTTAGGCGCGCCTGCATGGCGAGTCATAATCGCTATTTTCGAAACTTGCAAAAAGCATGACGATTCATGCCAGATTCTTGCTTTTAATGAACAATTTTCCCTACTATGTCAAAGATACTCATTGTCAGAACATTTAGAATGTTCTTTTCTTTGTTTAAAATACAATTCAAAGTTATTTTATTTGATACTGAAATTTTAATCAAAACTTTTCGTTTCAAATAAACAAAAGTAAGTTACCATATTATAATTCTTATTAACGCGAAATTTTTGCTGTAAAAAATTCATGGTGTTCAAAAATCGTATAAAAAAAAATTTAAATTCTTATTTTAATGTATGTATGTGTATACATTTAAACGTGAATTTCTTACATTTTACTTTTATACGCGGTGAGCACGTGTTAGGTACACTAGAAGCCAATAAAAAAAGCTAAAATAGAGACTTGTCGAAGGCCACACGAATTACCCAGTAACACTAGTTGGAATATTAAAAATAGTCTATACTTTTTAACGATACAGGTTCAGTAATTTATGAATGCACATGCGTGTGTGTATACACGGATATAAATACGGCCTAAGAATTTCGTCAAAACTCAAGGCGAACGCGTGAACGCGCGGGCGGGCGTGTGCTCTACATATTTGCGCAGTTCCGTTTATTTTCCTCCTTTTTCTCCCCCCTTCCCCGTGCTTCTCTTTTTTTCGGGTAAAAAAGCCGGCCTGCGCGCGAACGAGCTGCGTAAGAACGCGCCCGCGCAAGAAATATTGTTACGCGCATTCGCGCCGCACATGCCAGGCACATGCAGCAGCGGCAGTCGATTTGGTTGGCTAATATCAGTATACAGCGGTGCCTTTTTCTGTAGCGTTCTCATAACGCAATACCGCCGTCTGTGGTATATGTATAATATCGTGTTTATGCGTATGGCCATACGCGAGCGTATATATAAATGCAGGCGCAATGAGGGCGCATTAACAGCGCGTTACTATCGCCGAGCGGACTTTTTACTTTTTTCCTCGGATTCGTCCTAATTCGATTGGCATTCGTGGTAGCACGCTTTTCAAGAGCAGCTACATATAAACGGTCTCTAAAAACGACCAAGCTTTCGATATCTACCATATGACTCATGTGTATTTTAATAATCTTATATGTGAAGAGCCCGTGTGCTCGGGGAGAAAAAACAATGACTCTATTTAAGGCCTGCATATTTAACCCAAATCGAACTTTTTCATGAACGCTGTTAGGTGTTTTTGTTAGAACAAGTACGTGCCTATTAAAAGGGTTTCTTCAATCATATATATGTATATAAGTAAAATTTATATAAGTAAAATTTTAAATTTATACTTCAAAAAAAAGCAACGTTTTTTTTATTTTATTAAGGGTAGAGGCCAACATTTAAATTTTCACTTGAAATTTTTAATTATTATGGGTACTAAAAAATATGAATAATAACTTAAGAAAGACTATAACGCTTAAAATGGACACAAGTTTCATTTTAAATATCAAAGTTAAAATAAGGAATAAGTATTTAATTAATACAAGCATTTAGGTTTATAATTCCATATCTTTAATTTTCACATAAAAAACTGTTGACAGTGTACTAATTAATCTTCATTTTAACTCTAGGCCTGATCCAATCTTCTTTAGTGGTGATCTTTTAATTTAATTTATTGATCGAAATTTTTTTGTATTTCCTATATTGAAAATTATTCTTGATTATGTCCTGTATACTTATTAACAGTATTATATCGATTCTGCTGTTGAGCTTTTATTTACTAATTGCATATTATTTTACAGCACAAACAGTGAGTTCTATTATATTTAATTATAGCTATATCTAAGATGCTACCTATAATTTAACATATTTTTTTTAAATTATCACAAGACTCTAATACCACAAATTATGTAATTTGATACCTCACGACCTGATGATGCATATAGGAAAGATTGCTACTTGAAATTTACGAAACTGCTATATTATCATTACTATTGCTACTATATATAGCAAAATCGATATCGATGTAAAGTTTCCTAGCCTGAAAGCACATCATTTTCAAGTACTTGTTTCTTTAAAACATTTCTTTAAGAATTATGTTGCACATGGAACATTCTTTTATT
This sequence comes from Torymus flavipes, assembly GCA_030522905.1. Lineage (NCBI taxonomy): Eukaryota > Metazoa > Arthropoda > Insecta > Hymenoptera > Torymidae > Torymus > Torymus flavipes. The sequence continues at coordinate 4,053 of JAPYZO010001902.1, forward strand.
CTAACATTATAAATATCTAGCAACTACAAACATTCTAAATAACAAAACTCTAATCGATTAAATTAATTCTTTTTGATTTTTCTTGTTAATAAAATATGAAGAACTATAAGCTAAGTATCTATTACGTACAAAGCTTTTAGGTAAAAAACAAATGATATTGAGTAGTTGATAATCATGGTTTTGATTCCTGATCATTGAAAGATTACTGTAAGGACATTTTTTACGTATATACTCAGCACTTAATTACTTGTAAATTAACAATGGACTGCATAGACAGATCTTAACTTCAATATTTAAAATCTGATCAGATAATATAAAAATAAACTATAGTACTTAGTTATTATAACGTACAGATTATATAAAATTTATAATATCATTTTTTACTAGTTAAATACAAACAAGAAGTTTTTCATCAAACTTTTCATACGTAAATTAATCAGATATCGATCTCTTTGTATCCCTAGAATTCGAAAAAAAATCAAACAACTCATCCATATATTTTATCGAAAAAATTAACATAATAAAAGCGCTCTATACATCTCCCTGAATAAAACGAAATATAAATTATCACCATGAAAAGGAGTAATAAAGAAGAGCTCAATCACCTTCGTTATATGCCTATCCATTTCATTTTATACGCGCGTTATATACTCAGGCAGCATGGACACGCAAGCGCGAAAATTATCCTCTAGGCTTATAATACGGCGAATAATCATTCATATATACGGCGCGCAAAATCGTCAAAGTAGTAAAACACATCATCAAATATCAATCAGCACGCCGTCATGTGTGTGCGCGAGCGCGGATCCTTTTTTGAATATTGATACACCGCGCGCGCGTGCGAAACTTTCGACGCTCATTTGTCATTCGGCCGACCTCTCTTTCATCTCTCTCGCACTCATATATATAGGTAACTGCGGAATACACCACGCGCGCGTTTATAGACTTTTCGAGTCGGTGCCTGTTACACACGAGGCGCGCGTGAACGATCTCTCTCTCTCCGCGCGCAGCTCGTTTTCCCGGTCCAGCGAGTTGTGCCGCGCGCTCCTCGCCTTTGATCCGCCGCCGCCGCCGCGTCCGTCTCTCGAAAAATCGCCAAGCGATTAATGCGCACGGAATCCGTGAAAAGAGAGGAGAGAGATAGAGTGCCGAAACGAGTGATCCAACCGCTGCAGAGGAGAGGAAAATGACGCGACCAACGACGATGACAATGACGGCAACGAGTGGCAAGGAGGCGATGAAGGACTGCGATAGGAGACGCGCGCTGGTCAACGTTGGAAATTACCAGATAAAGGGCCTGTTGGGCAAAGGCAACTTCGCCCGCGTCGTTGAGGCTGTTCACACCGTTCTCCAGAGCAAGGTATCGTGTAAATATAGGTTATAGTTATAGTGCACCGCGTCGCGAGGTTATGACGCGCCTATATTGACATTTGACATTAATCAACGCCACGCGCGCGTCTATCACATGCCTATAGGTAATATAACGCGCGTTCTCTCGTTATAGCTTGCGCAACCTTGAACGGATTTTGAGTGAGGTGCTAAGATGATTGCGTCAGATAGAAAGCTTATTGATGAGAGCCGTTTTACGGTTTCATTAATTTTATCTATTATCACGTGTACGACAGTGTTATTATCGCTTATGAAATAGGATTACACTCCTCGCTCGGGGTGGGTTATATGCTAAGTTAACAAGATAAATAAACATTTTTATAATTTTGTGCTGTTTCGATGAGAACTGAATCAAGTTCTATATATCAACCACCAAGACAGAACTAGAAAGTGTTGTTATTATAGGTGAATTATTCATGCAATATATATTCAACTTTTAATGAACTTAATTTATCACTTCGAACTTGTAACTATTCTAATTTCATGTATTTCTAATTAGTTGATTTGACATGCGAAAATCGATAATTTTATTCCCCTCGTTGAACGCGACTTAATCATCAATCATCAATTTTTACCTATACTTTTTAACAAAACTTGTAGCATAGCAGCACTTTTATGTCGCCACTTTTTCTTGATGATTTTTTCTAAAGCGTCGCTAAAGTTATAATATGCGAGCCACGACACGTTTCGCCTCATCCATGCGAAAAATTGCAAATTAACTAGGATAGACCGAACCGTACGCTACACACATATCATCACACATGCACACAGCTATTCCCCCACGCGTATAAAACCATAACGAGGAAAAAATGTTATCTACCGGCTGTGATCTGAAAAAAAAAAATCAAAATGCGCGCTATCGTGGAACGTGCAAAATGCATTGGCTATACGTCCTTGTCTACCGCAGACATATAGCACTTCTAGCGCGCGAGCAGCATCTGCAGCAGAGTAGAAAAAAATCCGACACAATGATTATGATGTAACCGTGACTTAATCCCATTCTGATAGATCGAAAAGGAAACTTTGGATTATATATCCAGCGAATAATAATGCAGCTCACCTGCGTTCAGCTCGTTCCGCTGAATATTATTCATGACGTGGTTGACAGTCGATCAATTTTGAAAGTACAAAAACGCTGCAGCGGCATCGATGGCAAAAAGGTGGAATTCTTTCTTCGCGGAAGAACGCGTGGGTGACGTCGTTTTTTTTCTCGTCGTGCGATTTATCGCCGTTGGTGCGGTTAATCCATGAGCGCGCATCAGACGATATATAGGTATATACATGAATATATAAATGAAAGATACGCGACGATTTAATAGAATCGTTAGGAACTGCAACCTTGAAAATTTCGATGTCATCGATGCCGAAGATGATTGTCGGCAGACTCTGAGGCGAGATGAATACCATAACATTTGTTTTTTTTTTTTACTTTTGACACTTCTATTATACACTGAAAAAAAGTTAATGTATAGGACCCATATATATAAAGTTACTGCAAGCATATCGTATGGGTGCTAGACCTATAAGCGTTTCTTTAGCAACCCCTTCTTATATTGACATTTCAGGATACAATATGTTTGACAGTATTTAAGCATTTAAACGATAAATATTGCACATTATTTGGACCTTCCTAAATATTTGTTATCTTTATTCTAGTCAAAACGAATTGAAATCTTTTTAAAGCCTAATAAATTTATTCTGATAAATTGTAAATTTGGTCAGTTAATTTAGGTTATAATTATACGAAAGTTTACAGACATTTCGTATGGCTCTTCTAAATCTATAAAAACATAGTTTAATTTTTCTTACGATACGATTAATATATGTAGTTCAGATAAATTAGCTAGTTCTACAAATTACGGCACTTCATAACAGCTTTACCGAACCAAAATCCAACTTTTCTCAATATCAACAGAAAATAACAAAATCTCCAAACAACAAGTCTATTAATTAACGCAAGTATTTCTGCCACATATATCTCAACCAGTTTATCAAGGCATCGCTCCTTTCTCATTCTTTAGCTTCCCCCCTCATCTCCATTATTAATCACGTGTGACTTATAAAAGCGAGAATCTTCGAATTCCGGGCTCGGTGTGATTGATTCGTGGGCTCTTCTCGAGGCATCGACTCGTCCAATGAAAAATTAATAAAGTATACCACAACACCGAAAAACGAAGTATGATTGATCGATCCCGCATACACACACATACGAGGGGTACGCGCATACATATATATAACCAAAGCTGTATAACCTACCGTCGCCTTCCCGGCGCTGCTGCCTCTCATGTCGGAAGGAAAACACCGAAAGAGAATGAGAAAAGGACACGCGTGTATAAGTTATAGGCGCCCGAAGATGCACCTCTGGGTCATTGTTCGAATTAAATCGTTTCGCAGCATGTCATTGGATTACGGCATTACCCGAAACACGCGCATGCTCTCTTTCTTCCATTTATCTCGCTCCTCTCAAGCGCACGCCTGCATCCCTTTTAAACAATGCAGCGCGTGCTTCAAGGAAGCTGCTGCTCCTTTTTGTCGCTTCTTCGCCGAAAGTGCTCTGCTTTTCCGACTCTTCTCTCTCGTCGTTCCAGTTTTCCTCGCTGCCTTTTTCGCTCGGCGCTATAAAGAGATAAAGAGAGAGCGAGACCGGCACGCAGTGTACCTGGCAAGAGAGCCTCTCGAATTCTCGGCGCGACCGTGTGTGAACGAATTCGTCACGACGTGCATTGAAAGCTACCGCGCGCGGGTATCTAGTTGCTCGGACGCGTATTGCGTTTCGCCTCCCATAAATTACCGACGCGCTGTTGCTGCGCGGTTGTCCGCGCGCGTGCGGCGAGAAAAAATATTGTATACGGTAATTATCGTTACGGCCTGTCGCACGCATAGCACCACGGCGCGCGGCGAGAAGAGGACACGAGGGAGGTCTCCGGTAATACGCCGTGATGGAACCAAACGGTGCGATGCCCCCCCTCCTCGTAAAACCTATATAGAGACTAGCGTATTGTTTTTTTTCTTCTTATTCCTTTTAGCTCGGACGTTTCTCGCCCCGAAGGTGGTCTCTTTCTTTCGGGCTTTTTCTGCGTGCTTCGTGCCGAAAGTTATGCGGTGCGGATCGATGACGACGATGTATAGGTGAGACGAAGTGGATGCGAGATGGCTGAGTGCTCGAGAAGAGAGGGACATACTTCGATTTTTCTTTCCCTCATGATGGTTGTTTTGATGTGTCGCGCATTCTCCGGTCATTTGTACTTGCCTACTTTATTCCCCATTTCTTCGTCATTTGTTATTTTTTTTATAGGGTTTCGCCTTTTTTTGACGAGACACTTTATTTGATGATGAAGGGATCTGTTTACGTAAGTGTGACTTTAATATTTTTAACTTGACAGGTATGTGATTTGATGTATTTTTCATTGTAGTTTAGTGTGGATAATTAATTTGTATAATACGTCTCAAATTTGAATGATTTATCGTAAACGTAAAGGTGTAATTAATGCGTAATATTAAATTTTTGACAAAATTATCTTAAAAAATTAGATATATAGCAAGTGCACAGCACGATTAACTTTTGTCAATTATATTGAAAAATATGGTCATTTATATTTTTCACAATTTTATTATACAAAAAAGTACTACACCAATGCATAGTAATAACATTGTCTACGATTTTACACCAATACAATATTATCATGATCCATCCTTATGAATCACAGGTTTTAAAAATGATTGCAAACTCGATCTAGATTATAAAACTTAAGTTGTGACACAATAATTATACTTCTATAACCCTATACAAACAAATACTATTTTTACGCGGAAACACATAAAGTATAAACCTACAACATCAAGGAAAACCAATAAAAATTTCGCGTCAAAGAACAATCGTTATAAAAACGTCATACACGAGGAGACTGGCAACAAAGTTCATCCTACCATCGCATTAGTCAATGACGCACTCGAACGAAACAATAGCCTCATCCGTCATGCGGCGCGCGCACCTGCAAGCCGCCGCTTCAGCGCGTGCAATTTTCAGATTTCCCTATTAAAAAACGATTTTCCAAGCGAGACCTGCAATCTCGTTCGCATAGGCTGCGCCTCGCCGACTTCCTGAAATCGTGTACGCGTCTAATCCGTCCAGTGTCAATCCGTGACCATCTGCGAGCGCAAGGCCGATTAATGGACCCGCAGAGCGGGTATACAATACACACACACACACACGCATATATATGTATAGTATCGAGCGTGTTGCGATTACGCGCGGCAAGGATGCGCACGACCTCCCCAGAAGAACAATAGAGCGAATGCTACCGCGTGCGCGCCGTGAGCAGCTACTCTCCGCGCGGAGGCCTATCGTGCGCGATAAGAGGCCTCTGGTTTATCGTCAAGGCGGGCGAATTTGACGTACACGCTTGGCAGTGCGTGGATCTGCGTTTATATGTGTGACTTGTTTTCTACTATAATACTCCTCTATTGAAATCAATTTGCGTTGTTAGTTTTCAAAAATAGGATGCAATTTTAAAAATTTAAAATCTATTATTATTAGTTCAATGGATTAATTAGTGGGGGTATAGGATTTTCATAAAAAAAACAAGCATGTGTTTAGCATGTGTTTAGATGCTTTATAGCGATTCTTTTTTTTTATCAAAGTAATAATTTCACGTGTCAGTTCTGTTTTAATTGTATGACTAAGACATTGTTTGTTGTAGGTCAGTTGTCGCAAAAGCAGTTACGCAGTACCAACGTTTGCGCTTGAATTATGATTTATGAATAACTATGCGTTTCTCAATGTCTTACTGTTTATTAACTGCAAGGACTTAATCATTGTTGGAAGAGTTTGAGATTGTTCGATATATCTCTATATATAGAGTTTTCCGTTGTTAAAAGGATAAGAGCTTATCAATGAAATCTAGGTTATAACGATTGCGAATCCCGATAAAAAGCTTTGGAAAAGCTAATATTTTGGAAGTATAATATTTGCGTAATTTAAAGAGGAGAAGTTTCCTTTAAGAATTTTTCCTTATTCTCTTTATTACTGAAATTTTCTGAAAAGTAGGATTTCAACTTTTGTAAAAATGAAATTATCACTTCATTAGTTGAGTTGATTTTACTATCTATGTTTTTCTGCGTGAACTTAATGTTTTTATTTATTTAAAATGCCACTTGAATGTAATGTAACTGAAGAAAAACTATAGAAAAAATTGTGTATGCAGTATTTCTGAAGTTATTACACATATTGTTTTATATATTTAGAACATTTCTATGATAAGGTTTTTTTAATTCATTTAAATGTTTTTAATATTTATAAATTTTATGAATAAGTTTTTAATATAAAAGTGTTGTGTCAAGATCTTTGAGTGAAATATCTTTTCATAGATTTTAAATATGTGCTAACTATTAAAATAGTGTATTTTCAAATTCAATACAATTTTTATCACATTTCTAGGAAAAAAAATTGAATATCATAAGACCCGTGAAAATTTATAAAAATTCATGATTTATCTAAATATTTAATTTGGTTTGTAAAAAGAAAAAAAAATATATCCTATACTGGATTACTATCCTCAATAGATTAATCGGCTTGGCGAACAATTGTAAAAAAATGTGTATGGTATCAAAGCGTGACTAACCGCACCGCATAATGATCGTATCACCTATAAATTATGCAACACAATATAGCAATCTAAAATAAATTAAGATAAATTTACGGTTGTCAATACACCTCCATTCTATTTCAAATCAGATTCTCAAAAATGCTCGAACTCGCGTGTGTGTGTGTAAGTGTAACATTCGCATTCATCGATAGTGCGCGCATTAATCGCGCGCAGCGATCTCGAAAAAGGTCTTTTGTTAAAAATCACAATATAAAAAGGCGGCGCTACATAAATTCCGTTTTTCGCATTCGCTCGTTTCCCCATTGTCGGCCCAATGAAAAGGAAAGCGCGCGAGCGACGCGTGCGTGCACGCGGCGTTTTTCATGCAAATTGCCTGCACTGCGCGCAAAGGTTCGCGCGCTCGCATTACGCATGCACGATCCGAGGATGATTTCCCTTCGCATTAAACCATATCGGGGTGAAATTTTCCATTGTTACGAAAGATACGTACCTACGCGTTAGCGCGCGACGCGCGTGAATACAGTGCCCCGCTATATGTGTTGTGCATATAGGTGGGGCCCATATGCAATGAACAAATGTTTCAGGCGGTGTCGAACACGCGGCGAAAAGCGGACAGCCGAGCTTGCACGTGTTCGCATGTTAAAATACGTTTGCGGCTCGAAGGAAACACTCGTATACGTACACGCTAGAACGCATATATGTATGTATGCGTGTGCGTTACGCGGCGTGGCCGCAGCCATTGATTTTCCGCAACAAATAGCCGAGCGACGCAGCGACCACCGCGGCGTTCTATCGCGAGAGCCTATATGTATATATACCGTAGACGGAGCGATATAATGAATGATCGGGCTGAAAAAATTTCATGCGAACTGCACTTATGGCACGGGATTATCATTGAAATTATTTTATTGCGCAATGCTCGCGTCACACTGCTGGAATTGATTCTTTTCAAGCGCGCGGAGAAGGCGAAACTTTTCACGTAAATTTATTCCAGCGTGCATTTTTTCGATTGTTAATCAAATTGGAAAATCCTATATGGCGGGAGAGCACACGGAGTTTTAATATATTTCGATGCATATCGAGCTGGGATTTATTACGAATTATTTATAAAGTTACGATATACCGCAACCTGATTGTTGATTCGACTTTACGTCGGAATCTCTTAGCATACATTGTTCTTTGTACTAATGCATCTACTAATTATTTTGCAATAACTCGATCAATGTAGGATGCAATATAGTTATCTGCATAATTTATTACCATATACGAGCGCGTTTACGCTGCGATATGTACGTAATAATGTCTAATTAAACACTGTGAATTTCGTTATTTATTTCACGAGTAATAATAAATTATGTAAGTTCAACGTTATCGTTATCTTCGCCACGAGTTCAATGATTACTAAGACGTTTATGCGCATATTCATGCAAAAAATGATATTGATGTACATAGGTATAAAGAATAAGTAACACATTCTATTTTTTACTGGATGTTTGTTACATCCCTTGTAACGCTGAATCATAGTAAATTATACTACAAACTCATATGATATCAAAAAACTATGTATACTTGACACTTGTAAATGGACAGGACATATTACAGGGTTTAGTGGGAAAAAGTTGGTGTTTAAAATGAATTACAATGCATGCCAGCTAAGAGTACGTAAATCGTTATAGGCATTTTAAAACATTTTAGATTCAAGATTATGAGTCATCGATGATTCACGTTATCCCAAAAGTGTTAAGCGATTACTTTGACATATCAATGCATACCTTCGAGTTTATTTAATGCAGGATGACTTTCAACTAAGGTAACTGAAATACTGAGTCACGCAAACTTTTTATTAGCTAAGTAGATTTAATAATACTGAATGAAATGCTAGTAGCATTTACACTTATATCGAGAATGTAAGAAATTCTTATCATGTAACGGTTCAACAAATACGTTAATTTATTATTTTGGCAAGATAGTTATGTGTGTGTAGTAAGCAGTATCGATGATCAGCAAATTATTGAAATATTTTTTGATTCCTTACAGGAAGAATTATATTTTACGTATCATTATCAACGCCTTCCGCTACTTCCACTGAGCCCACCATTCGACTAGTAATCGCCTAACGACTCGTGTCCTCGAGCGAGCGTTGCAGTCCGTCGTCACCACACGTGCGCGAATTTCTTCATTGTTCCTTATCTCGCTCGCCTACGAAATCTCCCACATACGTACGCTTGCGCATACATATTCGGCCTTAGTCAGTTTGCACGTGGTCCGGCGAGTAGTAATGAAACATTCTTCCGCAAGTGTCTCTCCGCATCGACTTCCGCGCCGATTTACCTTACAATCGCGTCATGATTACGAAGCAGGGAGTGACTAGTCTCCGCGAATTCGGATAATTGATCGAGATTCTCGAAGCTCTCGTTAGGCACTTTCCGGTCTATAGCGTCAAAAGGGGGTTGCGCTTTAATTAGCGACTCCCATCATTGAGTTGTGAAACTTGCGGTTAGCGCTCGTTATCTCTGGCGTACGATTTCTGGGAAATCTATCGTTCCTTCGAATTCGACGAATTGGTCTTGATTATGCAACAGATCATTCTGCGAGTGGTTACGCGCTATCAATTTTACGAGGACACTCCGACCACCGCAGATTACATTCATGGAGTTTCGAGGAATCCTACATAAATGGCGCGATAAGTTACAATGGACACAAAGTAAATATTATTTTGGTGGAAATTTTCTTTCAACGTAATAAGATGACTGATGGTAGAGCTCTGTGAATGAGTTATTATTTAATTTCATTAAACCGTGAGCTATTTCCTAGAAAGTACAATTTTAAAAGCAAAGTATAACTTTCGATACATTAATATCTGCAAAGATCTCCTCCGATACGCTAGTGTTTTTATAACCCACAGATCATCTTTACAAAAAATTAATACAACCTGGGAGCATCAATAATAACTTCTGAAAATGACCGTCATGCTACGGCTCATTTCGTAATTGCTGCCTTGAACTATCACACGCGACGTCTTCGATGTACACCCCTGTGTGATAGCAATGATTCCCATAGCTCATTGTTCGCCAATGTATCCGGGATACATATAGGTACACACACTCACCCGGGGCGCTGCCGATCTAAAAGCCATCGATATCAGCCCGCTCGATCTTTAATAACGCGCGTGCGCATGCGCTTACAGCATTAAGTACTTCGTCGCGTACGTATTATGCACCCAACCCCATCATCCTTCGTTACGCGTACAAAAATCTCACACGAAGCTCACGCGCGGCCTCGAGAAAAAGTCGTACATGGGAAAGTCGTCTTTGTCGTCGTGAATGGCGCGAGAAGGAAGCGAGTGGTTATACGCTCGATCCGGCAAACCGGTTCGTTAATAGCTTAATTTCCGCCGGACGAATGGTATATACCCGCGCTCGCACTCAGTTGTTGTTGCTGCTGTGCTCTCTGACTGCGCACAACCATCTCATGTCGCATGCACTCGCCTCCAAGGTGTTTCTGGCCACCTTTCCGCTTCGCATAAGGTGCCCCCTTGCATATACGTATACACATACATATACGCATGTGTCTCACGCTCTTTTCCGATCGGGCTGTTAGGTTTCCTTCTCGCTCTCGTTCTCTCTTTGAGTGTCCCCTTGTGCCATGCTCTCGGCCTTGTGCCTACGTCACACGAAGGCATCGAAAGAGCCTTTGATGCTCCATATAACCCGTGTTGCACGTATACACGAGCTAGGGCTGCACAATATAGCAACAGGGTTGGGTTTGAGACACAGGCCAAACTTTTCTGCAGTTAAATACTGAAATAGTTATTTTCGGTACAAGTGCGAAAAAGTGATTTTATCCTCGTATACACGTTTGCGTCCGAGAGCGAAGCGAGGGTGAAATCACTTTATCACTCGTGTATCAAACACTATTTTTTGACACGACATGTGTGAAGCTTAATTTAGGGTTGCTTGCTTTGCGCATGGAGTGTTATAAATGGTACACTCAGAAAGCGATCTTCCTGTAGCAACGACAATCTGCCTAACGAAGGAGGATTTCCGCTAAAAATAGGGCCAAGAGGATATCTTCCTATGAAAGGTGGAATTGTTTTGCAACAGAGCGTCACGATTCCTATAGTTGATGGGTTACTTGCTCGATTTAGTAAATCGGAGGAGAGAAAAATTGTCTTATTATTGGATGATAGCAAGATTAATCTTGATATTGTATTGTCTGTCCTCAATACTCAAGACAATAATCGATACAATATTTATATACAGTTTTCGATACAATATTAAGATTGTGGTGTCAAGAATATAAAGAATCTTTTGTGATCTTGAAAAAAGCTTAACATTTTCTAATCGTAATAATTTATCGAAAGAATCATAATTCAAAAAACTTCGGTAGTTGCTGACGACCATCTACTAACGAGATGTATAAGTGATAAAGGTTGGCAGGTAGTCGGTGACGTCGTATATATCCCCTCAGGCCGCCTTACTTTGGTACGTGAGGCTATAGGTAAAGGATGCGCCGCCTAGCGGTGGCGCATTAACTGTTCTCTGGTCGGCAGCACGTATATGGCGAGAAAAATCAAATTTCAAATTTGACATTTATTTATACTTGTACCGAAATTATATTGCATTAATTTACATTCCGTTACATTATTCTTAAAATTCAGTAACATTTGTAACTTAAAAGTTTCTTAAATTAAATTTTTTTTTTAACACTCAATTATTTAAAAAGGCTGAAACTCAAATACTCGGGAGTGCGAGGTCCTCGCAAAAAAAGGAGCTACAGAGACGTGCGACATTGAACAAGTCAATTATTTGAAGAACTTACTATGTTACGTCTGCGTGCCTTCCTTTTCTATGTGCACCTTTAATTTTTTTAACAATCGACTCGCTTTTTGTCGCACGTCTGCGTAACTCCAATATGATCAAGAATTTCAAGACAAGACAATAATAGTTTTCATATTGACAGAAAAGACCGAGACGAATTAAATTTTCAAGAATTTTCAAGAGCGAGACAATAATTACAGAAATATTGTATAGCTTCGCTCTCGTACAGCCCTAACACGAGCCATGCAGTCAGCTAAAGTAATATGCGCATAGTAGTTGTGGCTTTTCATTTCGATTACGAGGTTGTGCGAGTGTTTTGTGCAAGCTTCGGATTCGCCAGCTCTTCAATTACCTTTGAAAACAGCCGATACGAACATTTATTTCAAGAAAGAAATCCTAGAAACTGAAAAGATTGAAAACCCTGAATTTTAACGTCAGCCCCCATTTCCATTGAGCCATATATCTCGATAACTGATAGTCCTAAAATTGTGAAAACAATCACACCCTACATCTCACGCGTTAGAAAATAACTGTACCCCGAGAAGGAGAGAGACTGGTAGCGCTTCTCGAATCCCTTAGCGTCAAACTGGTTTATTATCACCGATGTGTTCAAAAGTTAATCAGCAGCGAAGATCATCCTCTTTCTCACTCACTCTCCCGCCGATGTGACCGCCTCCGAGCTCCCGCGCCCATATACCGGTTTACCTCCGCTCGCGGAAGAAGAAACGCCCGACACGGCTGCTGCTGCTGCTGCTCCACATTTTCCTGCGCTCCTCCTCTTCGGCTAATTTTTCATCCGCTCCCTCGCAGGGTTTCTTCGGCGGCGGCGCCTCGCTGCGCGTTATACAAGGAAGTCCAGCCGTCTCGGCGTCCCTCGCTACATCTCCGCTTCTTCCGCGATCGACTTTTATGCGCGAGGCTCTTGGGATTTCTCTCTCTTCCTCTCCTGCAAGCGTGTGTGAATGCATGTACGCGAGAATTCCCCGATCCTTGGGCGATCAACCTGACGCCGAGGCGAGGGTTCAGCATTTTTCACGCGGGCGGCCCGAGATTTCCGCGCTGAGTCGGCGAATTTCGCCGTCATGTGGCGCGCGCGCGCACACACACACGCGCCTTTGCGGCCTGGCAAAGAAGAACAAGAGGGGTGAGCTTGATACTACGAGCGGCAGCTGCCGCTGCTGCAACTGGCTCCGGTAAATGAATCGATTCAGCAGTATCTGATTTTTCCGCGCTGCTTTTCTCATTATTCGCGGTTTTATGCTCGAGCCTATTTTCTCTCTCGCTCACTCGCTCTCTCTCGGCCAAGGCTTTTTTTCCGGCGAGGAAGGGCAATTTCATGGCCTGGGAACATCCTTTTTTCCCCCGGCCGCTGACGCCGACCGGGACTCGAGTTTTATTTCGTATACGCGCTGCGAGAGACTGCGCGAGATTGAGTTGCGTTGCGGATGAAGTGTATATACTCGTGGAACAGGTATACACGTCCGAGTGTAATCGCTTTTTCTTTTACTCTCTCCTCTTTCGCTCGCTCTCTCTCTTTCCCTCTCGACTTATCGCTCAGCCGCTCTTTTCTTGATAATTACCTTCGCAACATGACGGCGTGGTCTTTAATTACAGAATTATTAATTACCAGCGTGTAAAATTTCTAGACGGATTGTCGGATGCAGCGCTTGCGAGGAGAGAAAAAAGAACTTGAGGAAACTGCTCCGCAATGCATTGTAAGAATTTCATGATAGATTATTCTTCTCATTTAATTTTACTTTGTAATGTTGCATTTATTACTGCAAGTAATTGTATTTTAAAGGAAAATATTACAGACTTACTCTAATCAAGTATTCCGAAAAAAGCAGAAACTTTTTTCATATTGGGTAATCCAAAGTATGCTTGTACTAGTTTTCATTTTTAATTATAACTTATAAGGTATAATAGTTCTACTTTATACCATTCACCCCATTTTATTGGCGGAACATGTAAAAATAAGTAATGTGAAAAGAGAATAGCTATTTACGTTTTGAACAAATTAAGTTGCTCTCCGTAGTCCTGTGATACATCGTGTTACATATTATACAATTGAAAAACCGACGATACGTTTGTTTATTTTTGGAACAAAAATTAACGAAAATTAACGAAATTTCCTACCAAGACTAAAGAAAGGTATCCTCGTTTTCGGCTCGAAACTTTGAAAACGGATTTTCGAAATTTCGTTTATTTTCGTTAATTTTCGTTCTAACAGAATTACAGAGGGTACCTAATTGAATTTTTTCAAGGCGTAAATTACTATTCTTTACTCACAATACTTATTTTTACATGATTAAACAAATTAACCTTTTCTAAAGCAAGATATTCTTGTTGACAATATGCTCTCTCGCCACTAAAAATGTTTCCATTCTTTCTATGAAATTGCCTTTTTTGTATACATCTCTACACAATTTTACCCACAATTAATCGTTTTCATTAAAAAGAAATGCGCTCTGATCTTTACGGCCCCAAATGCTAACCCCGTTACCGCAATACTGAAGTCAGAAACATGATATATTCTCTTTTAAGGACACGTAAAGAGTGTATTTAATCTCGTTCTCTTTCTTAATTAAAAACTAGAAAAGGAAACGCAGTAAACACTCAGAAAAACATACACACCAAGAAGTCACAGTACGGTATTTACATGTACACATCAGAGCGAATTCCTCCGAGGTACAATTTCCTCTATGAGTGTACGCGTATATATATACCCGCGGCAATCCCCCCAGGAGTCGGGCGTCACTTGTTTTCTTTTTGCTGCAGCTTGGCGTGGATACGTCGACAGGCATTTTATGACAGTTGCGCGCAAGTTTTGCAGCGCGCACCTGCAGATTTGTGCCTGCGATAAGAATGCGTCAGATCGATGATGTCGTTTCCTATCGTGAGATATGATAGAGTCGCTGGGGCGTATGAACGGGAGCTAACGTTGACGACATTACGATGGTCGGTTGTCCTGGACATCGCAATCGTTATGCGCTTATAATCTGCGTTGTCTTTTGAGAGACGTGTTTTCCAACACTAACCTACTGCGATTATGGAAGACATTTTAAAGAAATTTACTGCCCAGTCACGTCATAATATGCTTTTATGTATAATTTCTCGATATTTCGTTTGATTTTAACAGTGATAAAGATGTGATTACGCTTACATCTTTATTACTCTAAAAACAAGTTCTCCGTTTATTTCTACCAAATAAATCATAAAGATACAATATAATATACTGTTTCCTAGACTTGTTAGTTCAATAAGCGATAAATTAATCTTTGAAGTCCAAAAAGTTATTTTCCAAAATGACAAACACAGGAAACCGCAGCGGTACGGCCAATTATTCCTCTGATAGGTCATAAATTCGTGTACTTCTCGAAATAAACGTCTACTAATCGTAAAGCTTACAAAACCATTGACAATAACGCGACCACAGAAAGCCCGTTTGATCCTTACGTAATATCGAAAATATTGTACTCTGTGTACAATTAACAATTTACGCAGAAATTTCACGCATACTCTGATAATATTTTATGAGTTTCTTTCCGTCCTTTTTCGATAAATTACCCGAACAACGCCATCGGTAATATCATTTTTTGCATTACTATTCAGTTACCCGGTCGTATAAGAAAAGGGAGGTACTCCGGTTCTATACAACTGATAATTTTACTCTGACCGCAAAAAGAACTGTGGTTAGTTTAGTAAGACTGCGCATTGGAGGCCTGCAGGTATATCAAATGTCCTGAGGTGCCTCAATTTGCTATTCTCGCGCTTGAACAAATTAGAAAATTCACAAAAATTAAATGAGTTAGAAGTAGTATAGTAGGTCAACTACTATACTACTCCGTCGTATCTTCTAATGTAACTTTCTTATTCATGTAAATAAAGTATTAACTAATAGGATTAAAACAATATTTGTTCAATTTTAATCTAAATT
The DNA here is from genome assembly GCA_030522905.1 of Torymus flavipes. NCBI lineage: Eukaryota > Metazoa > Arthropoda > Insecta > Hymenoptera > Torymidae > Torymus > Torymus flavipes. The sequence goes on from JAPYZO010001902.1 coordinate 19,805, forward strand.
ATGTAAATTGCAAAAGATAAAAATTAATGTCAGAGAACATTATTTATTTTTGTTATCAAAAAGTTTCTAAAAATAATTAAAAATAGGAACAATACACCGATAGAGCGATTCATCGAATAAGTTTGAATTAAATATTCAAATAGATATAATTGTCAAACAATTTCGTGCGGAAGTTTTCGTGGATGAAAATTCATCTAACCATTACTAATTCCAATTAATACGAACGCTTCAACGAGTAAAGATGTGGTAGCGTAAACATAGACACGTTTTTCTAATCACTTGAGTAACCATTTACTTACTCGTTTGAATGAGTAACTCGGAAACTACTGTTTGTAGTTTTGTGGTTTTTCCCATAACATAACCGTTTTCTGTCACGTGTAGAAGTGTAAGCATTAACTTGTTAACACTTTACTGAAAATTGATGATCTTTGAACTTGAATTGTGTAGTTAATATAATATTAATATTATATGTTCGGAAAATATACTGAAATAAGTATAATAATGCTGTTTAATTATTTATTCAAAAATATTATACTAACATAATTTAATACGAATTGTAGCATACATACACAGAGAGAAAGGATTTCTTGTATTTAAGAATATTTATTAACAGTTAACGAATATGTATTTGAGCCCGGTTGAAATGAATATTCATTAACAGTTAAT
>JAPYZO010001903.1:0-35296 GCA_030522905.1 Torymus flavipes
AAAATTATTTAGTTAACTTTGTGTACAGTAGATATATTTTGAAAACCGAAAATTTATGATTTTATCTCTTTCATACTGTATCAACAACCAGTCATTTACCTTATACCGGTATCTTTTTATTCCCGAAGAATTATGAAAAAGTACTCTTTTCCATCAAAATACTCCGTACTACCACCATAAAGATTCCAAAAACCCTATAAACACCTTCAAAACAAAAAATCACACACTTCTCTGTCCCCGGTCCTGGTCGAACAACTGCAATTCCGACAGCAACTATCCCCAGCGCCAGTACGTTGGCAGCACTCCACTGTTTACCGGCACACTGCGAGTATACTTACTTCTCGCGATTCTCGGCATTCTCGCGCCACTGTCACATTGTCGGCGCATAGTGAAAAACACATTCATATTAACAGTAAAGAAACGGTGAATTTGAGCTATTTCTTTATGGTACATAAATTATATGCTTCCATAAATATAGTTTAAATGATTTCATAATCAAATAATTTTTCAAAGCATAAAAATATTAATTGTTTATTTTATTTTGATTTAAGTATTTAGTTTTAAATAGTTAAAAATAAATAATTTCAATTTAAAAAATTCAAATGTAGCGGAAGTAGCTAATTTTTGTGCCTATTCCTTACAGACGAATCAAAATCAATCTTTAAAGGCTTCATAACATCCCGCCATCACTTTTTCAAGAGGGGAAAATAATATCATTTACAATATAAAATAGGATTAACATTTTATTATATATTCTTCATTGTTTTCTTTAAAATTTGAGATGTCTTTGTCGAAGCGCTCTCAGTGGCTCAGTCTGCCGTGAACCTTCGGCATCGTCATGCACATGTTGCGAAACGCTCATCCTGTACTATATACGCTTACTGTAAATAAAGATCAATATTCTTTTTTACAAGTTAGTTCTGTTTAATTATAACAGATCCCGAAGTTAATCAACATAATACACACTCCAATTATATCAGATATTAATGGTAGGTAATGATGATCAAGTTTTTTTGAAAGTATTGTGAATGTTTCGAGCAGTCTAATTAGTCTTTGAATTTGCTCAGTCTGTCTTGAGAAATTCCGATTCTTCATTAATATTCTATGTGATAGTGAGCCCATCACAAAAGGCGCAGGTGAAGCAAGTTTTACGTTATAAGAACTGAAAGATGATTGCTTTTGTCGAGGGTTACTTGAGGTATCAGTCTTAATTTCAGTATCAATGACTCTTGTACTATAATGATTCTTCTTAAAAGTTTCTGGCGTGAACAAATTTATTAACTCTTGACTGGGCCATATATCCGTAATAGACCAAGTTTTTGACATAAATTTAATCCATGTACTAAACATATTACCCACAGCAATTATTGATACATTAAAATGTTCTGCAAGTTCAATATCATTTGGATATAATCGTAATTTCCATAGCACTAGAAAAAGTTGGTTGGGTATATTTAGATTTTCAACACTACTTCCTTCATATTTTAAACTATACACAGCCGATCCCAATGAATGCAAAACTGTCATAAACTTTTCATAATTTTTTAGTCCAGTAAAGTGAAGTAATGATTTGGGTTTGTTTTTGAAATCATCAATATTGTAACGAGGAGATGATATTGTTTGTGTTGATACTGTTTGCTTTGTTTCTTTGTCAGTGTACTGCTGATGATGAATATTTTTGAAACTATTACTTTCATTAATCATTTCCATGTAATCAAAATCACTAGAAAACTCTTCTTTAGGAACAATCTTAAAATAATCATGGTCACTTCTAATATTAACAGTACTTACTACACTATTATTACAAAATTCTAAATGTGATTGTGTGCCACTGTTATCAACACAATTATTTGTATCTGTATCTTCTTCTTTTATTTTACACTAAAAATAAGTAAAAGAAGATAGTAATCACGCTTTTAAATTAAATGAAGGTATAAAATGTTGTTAATTTAAAAAACATTACATTTTGAGGTTGTTCTGCTTCTGTTGGTCTATTCAATTTTTCTACAGATCCATTTAATGCATGTGTTTGAATATTTTCATTTATTTCTTTTTGCCAAGGAAATATTGTTGGAACAGTTCCACGTTTTAAATGTATCTTTTCCAGCTTATAACCATCTAAAAAATAATATAGTAAGCGCTATTATTTAAAACTAGAATAATTTAAGAAACAGGGAAATTCATTTAATTATAATAAACATACCTCTGTAACTTTCCGTAACGATATCGGCCGGATCGAAATGGTCAATACACAAACCATTTTTTAAATTTGGCACAAAATTAGGCCTCCTGATTGCTTCAAGCCACTTTTTTTTTACTCGAATATTTGATGGAAATTTAAACTTTACTTGATTTCTGCAATTTAAGATACTACACTTCATTGTTTCACTATAAATAAATTTATTGGAGCAGCAACGAGAACGAGCATCACTTCTAATGTATACACGAATAAACGTTATATTACGCACGCTCTCAACTTTCACACAGCCACTCAGCGACTGTGCCACACTGCCACCACAGGCACAGATGGCCTCATGGACACACCAACACAAGCATATAGAGGTATGGTTGGGTTAGTGCGGCGGCCATGATAGGGCTAGCGCGTACTAGCTCTCATTGTTCCGAGCTTGTAAGGCAAACTTCCTTGAAAACAAGCTTGGTAGCGTCGGTTGAGGAGATGCACGCCGATTGGAACGAACAGCTGCCAGAGTTGACGTTGTCGTTGAACAACTTGGTGCACAGCTCAACTAGTGTGACGCCTATGCTGCTCAATTATGGTAAGCGTCGCTTGAGCAGCGCCAACGACGGTCGATACTGTGCATGGCTGGAGAGGCTAAAAAGCCATAGCCATAGACTACGCGTCTTGATCCAGCCGGGTGCGAAAAAGGCGCGGTCAATAAGGCAGATCTGCGCCACGGTCGTATAATATACACAGTCCGGAAACTCAGTGATATTTATGGTGGCCGGGAACTAGCCTTAGCAAAGTCAATTTTAGTATGTGCGGTGACGACTCTCACTATATTCATTTTCATTTTATATTTATATTACTTCTGCGGAAAAATCAAATTTCATTTTTGATACTTTAGTGAAGGAACGTAAAAAGTAGATCTGTTTAAGAATATATAACAATTCTTTACCAATCGACCCCAAAAATGTCAAATTGATATAGTCAAACAGTAATAATTTAAAACTCTTTTTTAATGATTTGTGAAAGTATGAGTGCCGACGGATTCCCTACATTCAGACGTTCCAATAGCACTTTTCATACACTTCGATCTTAGCCAAAGGCCGAAAAGCAATGCTGCTGCAACGTTTGCAGGTTCTAATGTATCCTCGAAAACGTTTTTTCACATGCGGGATTGTTTACGCCGCCGAGCGGTAAACCCGAAGCAGTCTGGTCTACTTGCGCAGTGCCACTGAGCTGACCTATGACGCTAGTATGTATATATATATATTTCTGTGGCTTCGAGGTATAACAACATAAGTCCACTTTTTGAGTTTCTGAGAAAAACGTGTTTTAATGTTCAAACTTATTTGTAAGATCGAAATAAATGATATAGAGCGCGACACTGTACTAGTCAATTGACATATTCAAAACACATATTTACCCGGTGGTATGACCAGGTTACATTAAATTTTCTGCTTCGTGAAAACTCGAAAAAGTATGAAGTTATGTCGTTATGCCGGGAACTTGGACTTACCTAAAAGTGCTCTTCTCGTTTATTTTTGGATCACATTCTTCAATTTAATTATGAAACGGATCAATAAATTTCAAAATTAGTAATAAATCAACGAATTCTTATTACCTTATCGTAAGATTTCGATTTCTTTGACATTTTTATTAAATTTACGATGATTTGGCATATTCCGCATGTTAAACAGCACGGACGATCGCGAGGTTCAAACGTACGCGTAACGCGCATGCGCAAATTATTAGTATTATTATTATCAAGAAACAGTCTAAAATTGTATCTAGTTATTCTACATATTTTATATGAAATCATTTTTATATTCAATTAGGTCAAATAAAATAAATTACAACCACAATAAACCATCAAATGATGGACTTGCCGCGCACATAATCTGAAAAAATGGACTTATGTGGTTACGTTTTCGGTATATCGTAGCTATAGGGTAATATTTTAGCTACTGCTGACAGTTTTAAATTTTACTTACAAAATGAGCTTTTTTTATTTTTTATTTTTTTATACGTGTGATTTAACATCATTTTTTCGTGAATATTAACTGTGTTATTGTGTTGCCTGTCTGTCCACCGAAGGAGAATGTCTTTCTTGGAAGTTCATGTGTAAACTCGAAATCTGGAAAAAACAATAAACAAAAATAATTAATAGTTTTTTATTTTATCTCATATTTCAGAAATTAGGTAGTAGTCAAAAACTTTGAGACTATATTTTATATTTGCATTTTTTTAGTTGAAAATGCTTTAACGTATGTGTGCAATTCTGATCAAAATGGCCACAAAACCTTTAATCACGATTTGAAATTTTTGTTTTCAGCACACTTTTGGGAGCCGGTTTTTCTTGTTTATTATAGAATATATATAAAATGAAAATCCGCAGTTGTACAGCGTCCATCAAGTGGACTAATTTTTCTAGAGCAACTTCTTACTTTTTAAGAAAATGTCAAAAAAAGCCCTTCTCTTCAAACCTCAGCCACTTAACCCAGGACTGATCTACTCAGAATTTAAAAAAAAAAAAATTAAAACTACACAAAAAGAGCTTTATTTCTTTTTTTTTAAATTAAAAAATTTTGATTCCTTCATAAGTTTTAAGGGTTTGAAGTTGAACGTCGAAAAGGCATAAAAATGCACAAATCGCAGGAATCGGCAGCGTCTCGACTTTGAGAGCATTTTTCTGCCTTTCGACGTTTAACTTCAAACCCTTAAAACTTTTGAAGGAGTCAAAGTAGACACAGACTTGATTTAGTCAGACACTGTCATTCCTTGTTCTACAAATTTCTCAAAGCAATCCTGTCCACGCCTATAAATCAAACTAAACCCCAAACCACTCACAGTTCTTAAAATGCTCGATCAACTCTGCCTTCGTCCAGTTACACGACGTCAGAGCCAGGTATCCTCCATTCTCCAGGATACCGTGCACGTTCCTGATGTACTTCTCCCTCTTCTCTTTAGGATTCTCCGGGCACAGGCTTATCGCGTCGTACGTGCCCTTATCGTTCGCCAGCTTGAATTTAAAATCTTCCGCCTGGGGTGAGTTGGAGGGCTCGACGATGTCGTGAACGAGGAGCTCGACGTCCGGATGGCCTTCTTCGCGCACGACCTTGCGTGCCAGGTCGATAGCCTTGGGCGAGTAGTCGACGCCTGTGAGCCGCTTGAAACCTGCTTCCGCGAGATCAACGAGGGTCACGCCGTTCCCGCAGCCCAGGTCGATTATCTTGTCGTCGGTGTCTGAGAGGTTGAGCTTTGACGCGATGAATCTGGAGAAATGAAAGATTCGATTTTAGGAGGTTTGATGAGCAAAAATTGACAGGATAAAAGTTATTGTCAGTAATATAGGATATACCGATCTTTTGTTGAACGAGAATAATTTCTTTTTAGTTTTAAAGATTTGTTAGGTATAGTTAGCTGGACCTTTTTAAAATTATTGTAGGTCATATATACTTGAAAAAATGAAATGAAATCTAAAAGATTTTAGTTGGTATTACAAAAAATATTTTTGCGTGCAAACTTGTTTATATACAGATTTGAATTATCCATGAAAAAGGAGTACAATAAACTTTTAATTTCATTTAAGTAGTTAACAACCGAAGATTTGTAATTTTATCTCTTTCATAGTGTATCAACAACCAGTCATTTACCTTACACCGGTATATTTTTATTTTCAAATAAGAATTATGAAAAAAACCCTCCTTTCCATCAAAATACTGTGTAATACCACTACAAAGATTCTAAAAGCCCTATAAACACCTTCAAAACAAAAAACTACCGATTTCCCCAAAAAATTACACACTTCCGGACTTCCCCTGTCCTGATTGAACAGCTGCAATTCCGACAGCAAGTATCTCCGGCGCCTGCACGATGGCAGCACTCCACTCTCTACCGGCGCACTGCGAGTATACTTCGTGGCTTTCTCGCGCCGCTGTCGCATTGTTTGTATTTACCTGTACAGTTTCGCGAGTGTGCCCGCGTTTTCTCACCCCATTTCGCGATTATGTAGCCTACCGATATTGTGCAAAAAGTGGAGAAGATCGTTGATAAAGTACCTGACTACCTTCCTTGAGCTGTCGCCGCCGAACCAGACCTCGCCGACGTCACCGTGATCCTCAAAGTTGTTGATTTCCTGGGAATACGTCCGCTCCCAACTGTAAGGTTTGCATTATTTTATTATGATGTTTTTTTAAAGGGTAGAAAGAGGTATGAAGGGGGGAGAAGATACTCACTAGTCGAGGGTACCGAGGTCGGAAGGTGAGAGTTCCTCTGCTGGTTTTTCCGTCATGTTTTTTAGTTACAAATATTTACAGATTTTTTAAAGTTTATGTACAGGCTATTTAAAGGTATTATAAGGATTTTATATAACTATAACACAGTCTGCAACATTATTTAAAATACACTTCACAAATACTGCTTCGCGAGCTGTTTACACACGTCGACCGCTGCGTGTGTACGTGAAACTAACCTCTCGGCTCCGATCTAGCCTAACCTGCCGCTTACTATCGGCTCGCATGCTACGACGACGAGCCACGAACGTTCGGTGTTACTTATTATTGCAGGTGAGAGAGTGAACATTTTTTCCCTCATCATCGTGCGTCGCTCTCTTTTCACCATTGTTCTAGCCCGCGTCAGTGCGTGAACATGAGCTCGATCAACGTTTCCGGATTCCTCAATCTAGGTGAGTAAAGATTTTTAATGTTTTGTAGTACTGGAGTAGTAGTAATTGCCGATGGTTGCGAGAGATTGTGAAGCTGTTATGCATTTTTGCAGGAAAGCAATGTATGAAGGTACAGAGCACGAGCATCAGGCCCATGGCTGTGGCTGCAACGCAGCCCAAGTCTCAGGAGAACAGCAAGCCAAAGACCGCTGTTGTAATGCTTAATATGGGGGGTCCATCAACCACGGATAAGGTGGGCGAGTACCTGCACAGAATTATGACTGATCGGGATATGATTCAGCTGCCAATTCAAAGGTATGTACTTAATTTAATTTGTAAAGTTTTATATAATATGCTAATCAATACTACACATTATGTGCCTATTGTTTTAGTCATTTGAATTAAAGATGTCATTATTTGTTACTTAAAATTAATTCAGTTAATATATTTTAGTCGCTTAGGGCCATGGATCGCTCAAAGGCGAACTCCAGAAGTTCAAAAAAAATATCAGGAAATTGGAGGTGGCTCTCCAATTCTAAAGTGGACAAATAAGCAGGGAGAACTGCTTTGTCAGAAATTGGATCAAATGTCACCAGAAACTGCTCCACATAAGCACTATGTGGCTTTTCGCTATGCTGATCCTTTAACAGAGGAAACATTGCAAAAAATAGAAGAGTATGTAAAGACTTTTTTGTAGACATTCTAAATAGTTGATAATACCATTATCAAAAATATTACTTATGTCGACTGTAATTTACTATTTACTGATAAGAATTTTTCCATCCGTCTTACAGTCTTATAAATTAAATTAATTAATATTAATGGCAGTCAGATTGACCTTGTTTATAATTCCCCCCGCAGGTTTTTTCCAGGTTTAATCAAATTTTTATTTCAGATTCTGCGGGGGTGATTATAAACAAGGGTAATCTGACTGCCATTAATATTAATTAATTTAATTTATAAGACTGTAAAACCGATGGAAAAATTCTTATCAGTAAATACCATTATCATTGATATTAAATAGTTTATCTTATTAATCTTGTTTAATGACAGTATTTGGGTAAGAGTTATTCAATATGAAACTAAATTACTTTAGAAGATGTCTAAATGAGAAATAATTTGTTAAATTCAATTTAATTTCTTTGTTCACAGTGAAGGTGCTCAGCGAACAGTTTTATTTTCTCAATACCCACAATACAGCTGTGCTACGTCTGGTTCTAGTTTCAATGCTATTCACAAATTTTATAAAAACAGGTAAATAATAATAGCTATTATCATAAACTATATGAATATTTTTGACAACTTTTGTAGCACAAAAAAAAAATTTTTTACTCAAAAGTTATCTTATTATTTATATAAATGATACTTATTATTTACAAAATATTCAGCTATTATTCAATAATTATTATAAAATATATATTTTTTAGAAAATTCCCAGAAAACAATAAATGGAGTGTCATTGACCGATGGTCTACCCATCCACTTTTGGTAAAAACTTTTGCTGAGCGTATAAAGGAGGAATTAAAGGAATTTCCAGAGGATGTCAGAAAAGATGTGATTATATTATTCTCAGCTCACTCTCTTCCTCTGAAGGTTAGTACTTTTCAAATAGTAAAATTCATTAGACTAAAATGTACTCAATATAAAACTGTTTTTAAATCATTAAAAGTATTTTTATTGAACTACCTACAATATATTTTAGGCAGTAAATAGAGGTGATCCTTATCCATCAGAAGTTGGTGCCACAGTCCAGCTAGTCATGGAGGAACTGAAATTCTGTAACCCATTCCACCTAGTATGGCAATCAAAGGTATGATTGTCTTTAAAAATGTTGGTTTTATAACTGAAAAGCACGTGATCTCGTCAGACTTATGTTCGCTAAAAATTGAAGTAATCGGATTAATCAATTGATGACGTCACAGAGCTTAATTGTGACTAATCCTGTGATATGTACATCATCAAATCAATTGTCTGAACTCCTCAAAATAAACACAGACTGTTGTTTATTAAAATAACTCTCCTACAAAATTAAATTTTATATCCATGTTATGCATGTATTGAAATAACGTTTATGAAAACCATAATTTATATTTGTTTAGGTTGGACCAGTGCCTTGGTTAGGACCATTCACAGATGATGCCCTGAAAGCTTACAAAAAACAAGGAAAGAACAATTTTATGCTAGTCCCTATTGCTTTTGTAAATGAGCATATTGAAACTCTTCATGAAATGGACATTGAATATTGCCATGATTTAATGAAGGAGGTTTGTTAATTATTTATTTTCTTCTAAACTGTGCCTCAATGATCAATTATTTTTTAAATCAAATAATTATTTCGAAAATTGTTCCATGTATCTACATTTCTTATTTTTTTAAAAAAAAGAAAATTCTGAAAAATATATTTAATAATTAAAATAGAAAAATCTTAAAATCAGTTGTAAAAATCATAATAATTAATTTTCAGTTGAAAATCGAAAGGATAAGGAGGGCGAAGGCACCGAACGACCACCCGCTCTTTATCGAGGCGCTCGCGGACATAGTCTCGCGCCACCTCAAGTCGAATCAGCTCGTGACACCGAAATTCTTGAACAGATGCCCGCACTGCGTCAATCCAAATTGCGTGGAAAGTAAAAATTGGTTCGCCAAGATTTGCAAGACGTGAGGAGGAGATCTAGGGAGAAATGGGGAGACACGCATTTAGCATTTACCTTTTGTACATTATACTCTCGATAGATTTAATCGTATCATTCTGCTTGACAATTTGATTGTTAATAAAGGTGGTTGTTTAGTAATTGGTTATTGTGTTTATGTTCACTAAATCTGCAACCTTAAACCGTGTTCTCGTATTTTTCAATTTTTTACAAAATCATAGAACTTTTATCTTGAACGAAAATTTGAAAATTAGATTGTTTCTGGAACCATAATAACGAGCAAACGAGAAAAACATTTTAATTGCAATTTCAATGCCCACATCGCTAACACACTTGACTTCGAAAAGATAAGCATCGAATTTTCTTGAAGAATCCGACGAGACGCAGAATCTAGAAACTAGAATTAACGGCATTTAACGTCTCATTTCGTGGCTCGCGCAGGCATTGTACTATGCTCGTTCGGCGAATGTCAAGCGAATTGACCTCGAATTTGCATACGCGACATTGTTATATACCGCCGTAGGAGAAGCCTTCCCGCTCAATTTACAAATGTGTATTCTTAATTTTCCGGGAGAGACTTGCATTACAATCGCGATATGAAAGAGAAGTATGGGAGACGAGAAATGAGGAAATTCTTGGAACTTCTTGGAGGTTTTTCGATACTCAAAGAAAATTGATAATGGAGAAAATTTGTGGATTTCTGCTGTACCAACGACTGCATGGGAAATTTTCTGTGACATGATTAGGATATCAATATTATTCCGTTTTCTTCTTATAATGATTAACTTGATAAGTAAAGATAACTATATTCATCACCTCTATAGCGATTTTTACATGATGTATTTGAAACATTTTTAAATTTAAAAACCTAATACTATCAACTTATTACCTGTCTAGTATACTAATTGTATTAATTAGTATACTAGAAGTGTATAATATATTCTACTGATAAATCATTAAGTTAGATTACGAACAATTTCAGGTAACAATATGTAATTAATATAGAAGATCGCGCGTATCGGAATAAAAAAGTCTGTATTTATTGAGTTTTCGAAATTCTAGAATTATCTTTATTTACCAATTTTGACGTTTATGTTTTATTTTTTGTCATAAAAAAATTTTATGTGAATTCTACGAATGGAGAAAAATAAAGTTGTAAAAATTCACATGAATCATTAGTGGTAATTAATTATTGCTTGACGTTATATGAAGGAGTTATTGTTATTTTATCCGTATTGGCAGTTTCACTAGATTGCAAGCCGTTATTTTCGGTAAGATCGATAATAAAAGCTTGAAAAATATATAAAAGAAACACCGTTAGAGTAAATCTAGGCCGGTAAAGCAGAAACTCGCATTAACGGTGGAAACGATATTTTATTAAACCATTTATTATAGTTATTTATGTAGTTAAAAAAATATGCAGATGAGCTTTGTAATTTTTTAGACTAAATTTTATTTTAAGAAATATAAAGTTTAAAAGTAGTAAATATTGTCATCCGCTAAAGAAATAGTTTTTTATGAATATTTACCGTCAACCTTATAAAATACTTAAAAATAAACTCAAAACAACGCAGACAATATTTGTAACAGTAAAAAACGTTTCGACTGTAGACAATTCTTTTTCCATATATGTCTTCGTCCAAAATAAACCCACGCGTATGTATGCTAGAGCAATCGATTTAAAAACGTCCGGCGTCGCGGTGCAATTTGCAAATGACACATTACTCATCGCGCTTTTATACCTACTCCTAACAACGGCTAACAAACAGTTAACGAGCGATTGCTGCGATCCGGATACTTCCAGCTCTCCCGCGATCTTTTTTTTCCCCTGCACCAAGAGCCATTACACACTTTCGCGAAATTGATTAGCCACGTTGTGATTTTTCGCGCTGATCGATCGCTGGTGAGCTGTTATTGAGCAGCGATGATGAAGTTTTCGCGGTGGCTGGATTCTTGCTTGCTGCAAGTAATGAGGTTTGCTTTGTGCTCGGGAAATTAGATTCTGATTGGAAAAAAGTGGTTCTTATTAAGGGATATATTTTTGCATTTTGTTTTGGAAAATTAATATTTGGATTGTTCTATTTGAGTTCACTCGGTAAGATTTTTTTATTCTTGAGGTTTGAGATTTATTTTATCAATATTGAGCACGATAAGATTTTAAAAATATTTATAAATATTTTGAATCTTTGTAATGAAGATTATTAAGATTATTATTATTGCTCTTTTAAAACTTTTCAGTTCTCAGATACAACGATGGTCTGCGGAATTTTAAGTTTAGAAGATTGTGAAATAATCGATGAAAATATTTGTATTTTTTTTAGAATACGCATAATGTTAATTAGTTGACTAAAAATTTTGTTGTATTTATTCAAAACTAAACAGAACGTACAACTATAGTTTTCAGTGTCTTTTGTTACAAATAAAAGTTTGTAAAGAATAATATTGTATAGAAAATTATACGATTAAATTATTTCTTGCTTTATTACTATGAGTGAAAAAATATTATTGAGTGCTGGTGTATCTATTTCTCGTATTTTAGTAATCTTGATTACCACTCAATAATCGATTTTAATTTAATAAAATCAAAGTGAAAACTTAAATCCAATGTCATGTAACGGGATGACTTGTAACGTGATGAATCGCGACTGGAGAACGCGTTACAGTCAATAGTTGAACTAATAAAATTGAAATAATTAATATATCCTGTTAAATTAAAGGAATAATGCTTTCATTCAATAAATGTGAATGGGAAATTAATAGTTGATTGATTTATATCTATAAATTGATTAAATATTATTATATATAATAATCTAGTAATTAATATTTCATCTAAACTTCCTATGAAGCATATTATAGTAGTCTCTTCATATTCATCAAATCGAGTGATATTTGCTAGTGATTAACAATATTAATTAGTGTAATTGAAATTTCTTACAGAAACTGTTATCACTTTAGAATAAAATCAATTTCTTATTTATAATTTATTATTAAAATTTAATTTTATGAAAATGTATTCTGCACTAAATAAATTATTCTGTATAATCGAGTTTTAGTTCTAAATCGTTAAAAACTTTATCGATGTTAATGAAATTATTTTTAAATCAATAAAAAAAAAAAAGAAATAATATTATTTTATTTTATTTTACTTTAAAATAGCAAATCCGAACAACACTTTCTGATAATCATAATCAAAATAAACGTCAATTAGCGAAAGAAATAATAAACTTTTAATTAACATTCGAGATTGGCAACGCATAGTAAAATTCTAGCGAAATACGATTAGAGGTCACACAAACGAACAATACACTCAGTATATGTTTCAATTTCCGATTTTATTAATCACGCGCAACTTCGCGATCTATTTGACACATATCATATTCTCCTGTCACAATTCACCCTCGACAGTAGATAATGTGAAATTCGATGACGGAGAAGAGAAGAATTATTAAGAGCATATATATAGCTCTCGTATATATATAGCTCTCGAAAGTGTGACAAACCGTCGAGACGGACATGCATTAACTTGATTATCCCGGTGGTTATTATAAGAAATTCTCAAATACAATAAGCGCGTAATATTGTTTTTGCCCTCGATAGCGGGGTTCAATACTTTTCACGAGAGACGCAATATAGATTTTGCGTTTGTCGTATAATTGGGATTTTGATGATTAAATTCGATATCCATAGAGTGCTATAGGATGTCGGTTGTTTGTTACTTATTTTTATCATGTTATTTAATACAGGGAACAGGACATTGAGATATCCGCCAATTATAGTGAACGACGATATGAAGAGGAATAAACGCGAACGTTGATGCGAGTATATGTTATTTGCAGGGTAAATAATTTTGGAACAAATATATTTACAGTTACTTTATTCGCGATTTCAAGTATTTATCTTTGCAGAATAATTCGCGGGTATTGTATAATACCTGTGAAAAATTGAAACTTGATGAAATTGTAGGATTTTCCCACTGATAGAACGTCGTTAACAAAAGAACGATGAAACTATTCTAAGAATAAGCGTCTTATTGTTACTAGAAGCGGAAATTGACGAAGAGAGTCAACGAATCTTCGCAAAAAAAAATAATCTTTTTCTAAAAGTATTTCTGTGTTTGGAACAATTATAAATAAATGTTTTTTAATTTTATACATTATTATTGATTTTAAGCGTTGGCAAATAAAGAAGTTGTATCGGTTCATGCGAATGTAAGCCACTTTTTTAGCTTCCGTAGTGAAGAATAAACAAAAAAGATGAAAAAGTTCGATGCTTTTCTAGAATAACTTGGAAGGATTTATTTGCGAGAAAAAGATGATCCCACAATTCTGTTCTTTCGGTCAAGGTAGTTTCGGTCAACAGTGTATTAGATATTCTTATTCAAACCGTGCCATTTTTATAATATTATTTTTATCTGAAGTCTTTAAATTAATTTAATAGCCCAATACTCGTTATACGTTGAATTTAAGGATATTTAGGGCTTAGCAACGGACACCTACGTTTATTTTTTAGAAACAGATTACAGATTGTGAGTAATAATGTCAGTGATACATATTTTAATAAAGTATCAGAAAAAGATAGAATAATTAACGATTAAAATTTTTATAAAGCAATTCATATCATTTATAATTTAACGATCGTATAATATTTCCAATAATTATTTATAATTTTGCATGTACAATCCTTCAAATCCATTGATTTAAGGATAAATTCAGAAGTCTAATTATTTGACCCTTTATATTTATAAGTATATGTTCCAAAAGTCATCTCAAAACAAGTGTATGTACTATGTTTCTACCATAAAAGAGTTTTTGCCCATATTGCCTGGTAGAAATTGGCATAATTTATATTTTCAAAGTAGAAAATGATTGGTTTCATTGGAAAAAGCGAGCAAATGGACTTCATTTTTTTGCTATTAGTAAGACGCTTTTTTCAACCACATTTATTAGCGTAAAAACAAAATCGATCAGGGTACGGTATTTATTTAACATTTAAAAGCTAATTAAAATGGCTATTTGCAGAAGCCATTAGCGAACTACTAACGAATGATTCATTATGGCTGAGTGAGAGATAAAATGATATGACAAGACAACATTTTTTATTTGTACCTTCCGAAATTATGCTAATGATGTATAATGTTATGAAAATATATTTTATGATATAAGATTAAATAAGTAAAACAATTCAAAGTCAAGATTTTGAGGTGTTAGCTCTATTTTATAAAATGCGAAAAATAAATTGAAAAAAGCATTTTATGTATGTTTGGAAACTAGCCGTTTCTTATAGCCATTTACTAACTTATTGCAAATCTTTAATAGATGTTTTTCTGCCAGTATTATGAGTTAATGATTTCCTAATGAATCATTACCCACATGTGCGTAATATCTTATTATCATGTAAATCAGTGTACCAAGTATACGTGCATTTTTTTTAAGTCTTATATCAAAGTTTCATATTCATTTTTTATTATGGCATTAGAAGATCTTTAAAATCATTTATGGATACATACAGAAACTCAGTTTTCTCTTTATCGTATATGTTTGAAAGGATTTGCATGTTCGCCAGAAATAACAATTGACTTTTACAAATCAATGTCAAAGAAAATTGTCTCATAAGTATAATTATTATTTTTTGCCTTGTGGATTTTATTCAAGTAAGATACAATACTAAAAGGTTATTTCAACTTCTACCAAAGTTACAATTGCGCACGTTTGTCAGAGCAGATTTTCAACTGCATAATTTTAGATATTTTTGTATTTTTCTTTTATAATATAATAATAGAGATTTTCTGTGAGGTATTACAGTGATGTATTCTGAAATTTTGATCTTTACAAGATTTTTATCTTCAATTTAACTTTTAGCTTATACCCTTAAATTTAAGACAGACTATCGTAATTATTATTTATAAAAATTTCACTTTATCAAACTGTGTCTGGCTTGATTTTGCAAAAATTTCTACATAATGAATAAGCTCTATATCACTATAACAAAGCTGCATTCCTCGTGGTAGATATAAAAAATATAACACAAAATGCAAACTGATGAATCGAACTTTATCCCACTTATTTATAATACACTCAACTCTTTCAATTTTCACGTATATTAGAAAACTATCGCCCCCACCTATTTAAACACCACGCATTCAACGTAACTTTCCGGAACCGCATTCCGCGCATTTCCCCGAAAATCCTCAAATTCCAGCCACAAAAGCGCAAGATTCGAAATTCAAATGCGTCTCCTCCCTTTCCTCGCCAAAAATTTGCATTCCAAAAACACACCTCACACCCTCCCCTCAAAAAAACAAACACGCGCAGGCTTCTTATCTCGTTCTTATCTGTCGACAGCCCCTCCAATGTCTCTCCAACCCTCCGCCGTCGCTACTACCACCACCAGCAGCAGCAGCTACAACTACCAGCAGCAGCAGGAGCGCAGAGGGGCGCGAATCTACCCCCACTTCTCTACGGGGGTGGCGGCGGCGGCGGCGCGGTGTCGGGCTCGGGAGTCCGCGCGCTCGGCTGCGCTCAGTGGCGGTGTAGGCGCCGCCTATTTAAGGTCCGCGCACCGCCGCGCGCCGCCAGTACCCGCCATGACTCCGCGGCGCGCGGTCCTCGCCGCTCGCCGCTGGCGCGTTGCCGCGTCGCGTTGTTGATGATGATGATGACGAAGAGGCGAATGACGGACATGTCGTCGACTGGTGGTTGCGATAACAGCACGAATATGAATAGCAATAGCAGGACAATGAGGCAGTCGCTGGGTGGAAGGCGAAAGTTGCTGCTGGGCCGAGGCGCAGCGGCTCTGTTAACGTGGATCCTGGCGCTGACGTTGAGGTTAGACGCGGCAGGAGCTATGGAGCAGCTAGGCGAGCACCGGCACTGCAGCCATCGGCATCCCAGAGCTCATGAGGTTAGTATAGCGCAACGCGCTACAGTCGCTGTGTTTGTATATAGGTGCGTGCATGGTTGAATGAGGGAGACAGAGATGAGTGAGCGAGAGAGACAGACATAACCTACAAATGGTGGTGATAGGAGAGAGTGAGAGAGAACTGAATGAGGGACACGCGATGCGGGTAAACACACGATAGGTGCATGTGTAGGTGTTACGGGGAATATTCGGGTTTGAGATTGCCGGGCTCTTTTAGCCTGTGATGCCCATGTGTTTTTGTTTTGACGCTGATTGGACGTTCGTAGAACGGTTTTGTCGAGAGTTGATCCTGCGAAAGTAAAGTTCGTTCCTGGAAGCTAACGCTTTTTGTTTGCAAAACAGAGTATAAAGTAGTAGTTCGAGGGTCAACAAAAGAGCACGAAGGACGATGACAGAGAACGTGTGTAGAGTGTAGACTGCGGTGCAGTCATGCGCTAGAGAATTTGTTATTGGAAAAGTGATAACGTGAAGGCTGTGGATATACACATTCCTATCGTAAACTGTAGTTTACTATCGACAAAGAATTATCAATATCGGCAATTTCGCAGGCGAAAAAAATTAGTAACATTCCTGGCGCTCGCATGACAAAAGTATACGCATTCCAGCCATAAAAATAGTTTGCGTTCGTAAAATTGCATTGCCCGCGAGCGCGATTTTAGTGGCGATGGAAACGCACACAGTAAAGATAAAGCTAATGGTTGTCAATTTCGCGTGTAGCGTAAAATGAAAAAATCAATGAATGAATGTGCCGCGCGCTGCCTGTCAACGGTCAGAGTGGCCTGTAGCTTTATTTCATAAAAGAATCAGTTTATTGTTAGTAAACAAATTAATTCGCCGTTAAGTGGAGTCGAAGTTCGCATATGTGAATTACTTTAATACACTTATCAAGGCCGGTGTGTATAGTATTCAATTGATTCGAAACCGCGTTACGTTACAATCCTTACATCATTCGCGGTTATGCAGTTTTGCAAACGTGTATAATTTTTTTTTCTCCAAAACCCAAAGATTCTTATGAAATCTGACTGATAATTTGTGCAACTCGCTCATTGATAACCTTCGCCGGCTTAATTGCTCTAGAACATATTTTCATTTACGATATATTTTTCTATCGCGTCAGCTGAAATTCCTATCTCTACTCTGATCCGAGTAAAAATCCAAATAGTATGCATTCGCGTACTGCATGCGAGCGGCAAAAAAGCGCATCACCGTGTCGCCAAGAGATTATACGCGCTAAGAGAAAACAAAACAATCGACGTTGGCGCGGTTGCTCGCTCGTCCGCGCATTATTTACAATCGATACACGCGTGTTTTCCAGAGTATAACGCTCGTGTTTACCGGCTCGTTCAATCGCATCTTTGTTGCATTGCGTTTTTCCCCCCAGTCGCCGCCGCTGTCATACACACAAACGTATATATATATATACACACACACGGACACGTGGGGTAGTCGTCCCCGCGGGGACGACTTAACCCACTTGCGGTTTTTTCGCGCGCGCACACAAGCGCTTGCTCTGGGGATTTTCGAAATTTCTCTTTTTGTACCTCCTTTGCGTTCGGGGATCCGCTTACGTCCGTTTCAATTACGCGGCGCGACGCTCTTTGTAATTCTAAAACTGTCCGTGTTGTGTATGTGTGTGTGTATACGCGTAGGAAGGGAGGAAACGGATAAATAATTTATGATTTTCGCCAGGAGAGAAAAGAAGTTTTGACTCGTTGAAGGGAGGATGGGGGGGAAACTGTTGCGAATATTTATGCCCTGTGTTTTCTATGCAGTTCGCAGGCGCGGAGGCGCGCCTTGCTTTTGTTTCTCGTCGTCTTTTTTCTTCTTTGCCAAGTTTTAACGAAGCAAAGCCCAAACTGACGCTGTGTTTACATTCTAGAGTAGCGAATGGCGGACAATTAATTGGATGGGCGGTGAGGAAAAGGGAAATAGGATAGAATAAATATTGTAGAAAATTGTATTTAAAAGTAAGATCGTTATTTATCTTAGGTGATGTAGTTACCCTATCTTTTATAGTGAGTTTGTACAAAAACTTATATGAAAGTGTGTAGTGTATGTTTATGTATTTGTGCATGTGTTCATTGTTTAATTGTAATATTGATGATTTTTGTTAATAAAGCAATAGCAAACTGTTAATTTCAACGTGAAATTGAAAATGCCATGTGGTTCTGACAAGTGATAATTTTACAATCAAAATGTAATTAAATATCAATTACTAAAACGATTTGTATAAATGTTTTAATTTCTTGTACAGTTTAGCTTTTAATAAAAAATAAAGTCTAATTGGACAGAAACAAATGAAGATGAATGTGTTTTTTTTTAATTTCCTTTAACAAATGTTGCTATTTTCCTCTAATGAAAATGACACAGTCGTCAAAAATGACTGTGATAGCCGAAGTCATAAATACGTGACACAATGGAAAATAAGTTTCTTGAGCGATTGCACAGACAGCAATCCTATTGTAAAAGGAAGATGGTGATTAGTATTAAATTGAAGCCTTTAGAGAGAGCCAACTGTAGAGCGTTATCAACAAATTTTTATTGGTTGATATAACGAAACTAACTGCACAGTGCCCTCTGCTTTTTTTACTTTTTGGTGTGACTGTACATCTTAATTCACAATTTTTATTTATTTATTTAACTTCCAGGCGGCCGGGGTGATGCCGATCGGCATCACCTCAAGGTCGGCCCATATTGAGTCCATTGGGAACTTTTTGTATGGAAAAATTTTTCAAAGTATCACTTTTGGACATTCTGAAATGCCGTTATTCCTACATTTGGAATTATGCTCATGATAACTGGGAATAGGTTATATGAACGTTTGATACGATTAACCGAAGAATGGAAACCATAATTAGAATTAGATGTTTATTCCTGTAAAACTCTGTGACTACGCAAATTGTAAGTTACCTGTCTTTCTAAAAATAAATTCTTTATTTCATTACAAATCTATAAAATTGTTGATAAGTTTAAAAGATAGTAAACAATCGTGGTAATGATGTAACGATTTAATAGCTTGTAAGTCAAAATGTGTAGCAATATCTGTATAATTGTGCTCCAGCCTGCTCATCGTTCTATTTCAGAATTCATTTATGTTATATTTTAGAAAATAAAATAAACTCTCGAAGTGAACATTTAAAAAAGTGGAACTTGTTCATCTACCATACATTGACAATTACACTAAAGTTCAAAGCTATGACACTATGACATCTATTTTTTTTTTAATTTAGTTGCTAATTTTGTGAATTCCCATAAGGCCAATGTTAATTTCAAATTGCAATAACTCCGTAACCATTATCGTTAAACCTCCGAAGTTTTGCACAGGTCTTTATATTTATGATATTTAATGACTATTAAATTTTGAACAATTTGTCACTATTTTCGTCTTATAGCCAGCACATCCTTAGGACTAATCAAGTAAATCCTATTTGTTACGGAATCGTTATCACAAATTATCATAAAGAATGGAAATGTATCGATATTTTCTATTGTATACATAATATGATATATGAAAACGAACAGAAAAGACAAATGAAATGCGTTGCTAGCAGGGTCAGTTCTTAATATTGATTGGTTTGGAACGTTACCAAAAAATTGTATTGCTTGATATAATGAAACCACAGTCGCCCTTTGCACGCACAGCAGACTTGAACTTCGAGGCTAATAAAATAACAAGAAATTATTTAAAACATTATTTTAAATCAAGACGTCTATATTTCAACATCTTTTAAATTAGAACACGTTTTATTAGTTCACTCTTACAACTTTATATAGCATTGCTTTGGAATATATGCGATCAATAAACGTTAACCCAATATCTCTTTTAAACATGTGGTATTATCAATTCATCGCCTTGCTAATTAATCCAAACATACCATACCATATTATACCTATTACATATCCTGGAATATTAGAACAATAGGCGCTAATGCCATTGATTTCGTATCGGATTTTGAGTTTCACTAAGCCTGATTAGATTGTCTGGTTAGCTAATGAAACGTTGAAATTACTGAAACCAATAATCTTCAATTTGTACATCAATGTCAATCACATTTTAAATTGTTATTAACAGTCACAGAAAGTGGCAAAATTTCTACATCGCATCACATTACAAATCCAGCAAAAACACATCTTTCCCAATCAATACTCTCCATCACACGCTAAATCCCACACGTCCCCACCGAGCACACTACCACCCCCAAAACTTAACATCACCCGTGAAAAATTCCCCCTGCAACGATCCGTTATCACAGCTGTGTGTGGGGTGTGGAGGGGGAAGTAGAGAGAGGCAAAGAGGTTAGGTCTGACGCGCTCACGTGGTCTTTCGTGCAAGGACGCGCCAAGCGGGCGGCGGGCTGGCGAAATTAGGCCAGACTCGTGCGCCGACGAGGCGCCGCTGCAGCAGTCGCAGAGCGGTCACGTGCTCGCCGACTCCCCCTTCCCCCTCCCGTCGGACGACGTCTCTTTTGTTTACGTCTCTCCGGAGCACTTGCGCGCGCAATCGATATATAAACGCGCTTTGAGGCTTCAAAAGCTTCCTTCTCTTGCTTCGGTGCTTTGTGTACGTGTGTGAGTTTTCCTTGCACGTGGGGAGACGATGCGAGGGAGAGAGATAGGAGTTGCGCGAGAGGGAAGGATTTTTGCATAAGAGGCTGTAAATGTGATTTATTATTAATTTTACGCTGTTTAGGGGGAATTTATGAACGGTTGTTTATTTGCAAAAGGAATGGCTTAATGCCTGGTTTTAAGCAGCTTTAGTTTCTTTTAGAATAAATTTATTATTTAGTATTGCCGCATTGGATCGATAACGAAAATTTTATGCGGCAGCTAAAGCAATGGCAAAAGAAAAGTAACGCTATATTAACTTCTTTATGGACAAATTTAAATGCAGACAGGTACATGAATGCTATTCAAGTATTACGAAAATTAACAAACTCCTTACAAAAACATAGCACGTAGCGTCGGCGTGCGCGCAACGCTCGCACGATCTAGTTAATGCTGATTTACTTAAACTTCATCTACTTTTTCACCGTTGCCATAGCATCGCGGAATCTTTAAGATCCAGCAAGATTTCTATGAATTTAATGAAAGGATCTCTCTTTCACTGAGCATAGTTTGCAATTTTCGCGCTTCTATGTTCGGAGATTTATACCTGATCTTGTAAAGGCTTTGCTGCCAGCAAGACATAATGTTTTATATCTAATGCTCGGGTACTCCACTTTTGCAAGAGCTATTGCCTGCCTGTCTGACGTTCGCGCAAGATCAAGTCGTGAACAGAGCGGCGTTTTCATCTCTCGAGGTGTTGAAAGATTTTTAACGTAACGCTCCGTAAAGTTTCTCTTGTAAAGAGAATTGTATATGTATAAGAATGGCACTGTAATTTTTTGTCTAGACGTTCTAAAATTAAGATGTCGAGTGCAGTAATCGCGAAATCACGGCGACTACTGTTTTTATACTTTATTGTCTAAATTCTATTTCGTTTTTATAGACTAGTTTATATCTTTGCAGTCTGAATTGAACCTGTTATTTTTATATCTGTATTGTGGTCTATGGTACACGGTTATTTCCGAATTGATTTTTCAATGTTTAGAGTGGAGCTGCGTTGATCCTTTGCACTTCCTTTTTATGTCAATTGATCATAATTTTATGTTTGGTGTTTTTCACTTTAGAAAAATGAGGTCAAATTTACTTTTCATGAAAGCACTTGTTTGTATACTTAACTTCCTACTCTTGTTTCTACCGTAAAATACACGATAGTTTTCTCACTCCATTTATTGTAATATATATTTCAAAAAACCTTACTTTCAAAGCGATTTTTCTTTCTTTCTGTCAGATTTAATCTCGTACACAGAGATCAAAGTTTTACTTTCAAGATAATTTAGTATGCTGTAGCTAATTGTTAATTTAAACAATGTAATTAAATTATTAATACAGTTAACCTAAATTATACCGTAAGTGAGTTATGAATACTGATAATCCTTTAGACATTGCTAGGAAATAACCTACGCAATTCCTATTTTAATTGCAAACTATGTCTCTATCCCACTACACCAGCAACATGAAATGTTCTCAACCACTGGTCTAATTTTCCCATACTTTAGAAACCAGCCGACCAAGTGTCCCGCAATTCCGTTTTTTCCACTCAAAATTTCGAAAGCCGGCGGGCGCGCGAAAAATTAAAATTACAGGGCTAAATTTTAAGGCCCCATAAATATACAGCAGTAGCACATGGAGAATATGGAAGCGAGACATAAATATAAAGGAAGAAAGACTGCCTGCCGGCGTGTGCGCGTCGGTAAGGCAGAGAGAGAGAGAGAGAGAGAGAGAGAGAGAGAGAGAGAGAGAGAGCGTTATACGAGAGTCGGCTCGTAAAGCTGCACTCAAGAATCGATAAGGGAAATAAGAAAAAGTGCGCCGCCGTCGGCCAGCCGAGGGTTGGGGGGATTTGCGCTCGCGCGCGGGAAAGGAGGTTAAAGAGCGTTTCGCGTTTTACAGCCATCGCTCCGCGAGTTGTCGCTGTCGACTCGGTCGGTGTGTATACACGTGTATATATAGAGCGAGAGCTCGTGCGCGTGCCTGCGCTTGTCGTCGTTAGAGGAATTCGAAAGTGGAACGGTCCCCGGTAATGATATCGTCGCCACGAGCTGCATATAGATTCGAGCTTGCAGCGCCGTCGTCCTTGAAGAAGTTTTTGTTTTGGGATGAAAGCGCGCCGGTGGCGAGTGTTGAGAGGTTATGGTGCTTAATTTGGCTTGTTTAGAGGTGCGCGTATTGTTTCGTTCGCTTGGATGATTAAATGCATTCGGGATGCAATTGCGTGCATGACGGACAATGCGCATATGAGAACGGCATTGTTAACAAGTTCATTTAACAAGAAAAATCGATACCCTATGTAAATAATCTGCACATAGTGATGATAAGATGTACTGTATGAGCGGAATTTGTAAATAATGTTTTCGTAGCAACGTCGATTAAGATAACTTTTTTTATTTCAAACGAGAAGATGAATGAAAAGCTTTTAATCGTATATTTTTAACTGTGGGTCATCTCCAGCGCTGGCGAAACCGTACATTGTTAATTGTATTTTATTCTGCCAACAACTCTATTCTATAAAATACATCATTTTCTACGTTAAGACAAAATTATTACACCACCTACAATTCATTATTTAATGCGAGTATCTTTAAAAGCCTATATATATCCTTTGAATGAACTGTCAATTGTAAAACTTTATATTCACTTAAACCGAGTCTATTAAGCTATATATACACTTCTTGAAACCAGTATTGCCTGAGAAGGTATATACTTACAGACGTAAAATTGAATAGCTTAACACTCGGTAAACCCGATATGACGAATTAAGCTCTGCAGAGACAGGAAAAAGTATACACTATATGCTAGAAAACAAAAACGACACGCTAATCCGGGAATGTGTCACCAACCGGCGCATTTACTCTAATCAGTCGAAGCGTGACGGCCGCTGCGCGCGCGCGACTCCGAAAGCGAGAGACTCACGCGTCACGCTCCGATTTTCACAGCGCGGACTATCGCTTTTTTCGTCGCGCGCACGCGCGCGCATATCGACACATACTCTCGCTCTCTCTCTCTCGGATATATACTTGAACCCTCCCCCCTTTGTGCACATATATTTTGTATGCACGCGCCGGAGCGATCAAACGTGATTTCCGAGCGATTTCTTGTAAACAGCGTGTGTATGTCTGCGATCGAGTTTGCATGAGTGGGTGAGTCATTTTTACCGGTTCCGAGGTGTACGATATATTTGTGGCGCGGGGATTAGTGTCGAGGCTAGTTAACGAAATTACGCGTTGATGTCTTGATTATAAAATTGTATTACGTATAATAGTTGCTTTTTGAAAGGATTTCAAAGGTAAGCATTCTTTTGGCGCCACAAGAGAAAACTGTAAATTTTTAAGGGAAAAATCGAGTACTGAATAAATTTGATTACAATTTAGGAAGAAAGTTCCTCGTGCAGGCTAGAATTGAAATAAAATCGAGAAGAATCTCAGATTATACACGACTCGACTTTCACTGAAGGAAATATAGTCGCGCGCGTGCTCCGAGATTGTAAATAAAGTTCTTCGCTTATACGTATATATACTTTTATAAGAAAATTAGGTTGCAATCGATGTGTGTAATGTGGAACAAATTTCTACTAATTTCTAATTATAATTAATAATAGCTATCGACAAATTTGGCGTCTTCAAGCTAAATGCATACACATAGTTTCTAAAAAGTAAAGTTAACCTTCGATTCTCAACGTTCTGAAATAAATATTGACTTAAATTAAATTTTATTATTGCTCTGAAAATTTATAATATAGACACTATCGAGAGATTAAAACATTATATTTATAGGTTACATCCAAGATATAATAATAAAGATTAATTTTGATTTTGACTCATGAATGCACAATAAGTATATATTACACTTACTTTTGTTACACTCATGGGCCTTCTAAGTATAAAGTTTGGCAAAACAATAGCATAATAGTTTGAACTATAATAGACGCAATTATATCATTGCTTAGTCACTAAAATGAGTCTTTATATCAAGCAATAGCGCTCGATTCTCGATCGGTACATTAACGTGTTGCAATTACAATATTTATCAATGCAGAGACCAAGTAATCGACATACATTATAAATCCATTACTCACCTTACTTTATCCATTTCGAACCAGATAAATATCAATCTGTATAGCAGCTGCACCCAGATAAAAAATATACTCTTTGACATTCTTTGGTTCTCCCAGAAACCCACCGATCCGCTATTACAAAATACTTCACAGTCCAAAAAATCAACGTTTGAAATTTTCATCGGCACATCGCATAGAGCGCAATGCGCAGTTTATATACATATTTAGCCGGTATAAACAATCGGCTCCACGCGCGCGCTGGGGATATTTATTTTGGCAGTTCACACTCGAATGGCCGACGTAATTACGCAAAGTGCCCCTAACCCATGCGCGTCGGTGAAACCCATATGCACACGTGCATCAAACGACGACGACAGATTCCGCAAATACAGTTGAATAGGGGAGAGGTTTTTTTAATAAACAATGGGTTTGATCAAGAGAGATGCGCTGCTCTCTTACGAATTTTTCATTCCGTTTTAATAATTAAATGGTACATGCATTTACTTTTAACCTGATTGCCAACAGTCGTTAATTATTTTTATATAAAAGACAATTTAATTCCGTAATGAGTTTATCTATAAAATATTTTACTAGTCATTTAGGATTATTAATTTTCGGTTATTTAAAAAAACTATCGATTAGTTTAACAAGCTGTTTAAACGCATTAGCGTTATAAAATTTCGAGTCCGACAATTTCTTGTCGTCTAATGTTAGGTACTTAAATAAGTACCTAAATGTGTACGAAAATTAGTGGTTAAAATTAGTCATGTTAAGAAAAAGTACAGCATTTAATAATAGGTTACCGGAAATTAAAAAATCAATATGTCTATGTAATGTTTTAAACGAATGGGCAATGCAGTCAATTATATTCAATTTACGTACTTAAAGGCCAATATCAGGTTTTAATTACGTTACTTGTACCCCGCATTAAATGTACTCTACTAGTTTCGTTTTATTAATGAAGCTTCTTTCTTATATACCTATTACATAATAATTTCTAAAGCTTTTATTGTGTTACGTGTACAAGCAAATAAATTAAATTGACATTCAACATTAGCATTACATAAAAATCTACTTATAATAATGATAACTTAAAATTAAAATTCATTATTTAAAAAATCTCATCTATTTTAATTGTGTTATACTTGATAATATTCCTAACTCCTTTGAAAGAGATGCCAGAGACAATTACAAATTCCTACATCAAATTTTTCATTATTTAAATTTATTTTATTTTACTAAATTAACGGGAATAGCTTCTATACAGAAACATAGAAGAGCCGAATTATAATGCCGTTTATAATGCTTATAAATCCTTAAGTTGGCGGATCTGTTTAAATGAATAAGTATAATGCTTGAATTCAAATAGCTTCAAGACCTCATTTATGTTGTTACCTACCTACTAACAGTTTATATAAAAATGAAATGTCATTGACACAATGTAAAGATTTGATGATTGGTAAACCAAAGTATCACGATACATCATAATAGTCTTAATCAAACTTATGTATAGGAATATATAGAAGCTGTAAGGTAAGTGTCTAAGAAATCTGTGCTGAACAGATTCTAATTTATTAATACTATTTTTATGATAAGGGGATCAGATAACACTCGCGTACGTTATAAAACTGGCAGTATTCTTTCCAATTTTTGCAAAATTATTGCAGTGATCCGCTTTTGGCAATGATTTGAGAAACATTGTATGGCTCAAAGAAGTATTAAAAATCAAAAATTGAAAAAGCATAACGTAAAACAATAAAATATCGGTAACTACGTAATTATGCATCGGTGACATCCACTTAAGCAAAATAACCGTTTCTAAAATAAATTATTATCAATAACGACGTATACGTAATACGTGTATTCTGTTATCTATTGTTATACATTGTAGTAGCGTTCGGCGTAGCCTAGACACACACTGTGCTTAGAAAGCGTTCAGAATTTTTTTTTAGAAAAGTAAAACTGGTTCCTGGCGTGCGATACGTCGAACCGCTCGGTTAATTATTTTAGGTCGTTTATATACATATACATTTCGGTTCCAAAAAACTCGTTCCCTCGGCACAAGTTTTACATCAATGTAACATTGTTAGCGGAAAAAAGGTTGATCCTAGAGGTTACGTAATAACAATAAACGAGTGCCGAACTTAGACCAATTAAGCCGGGAATTTTATGTCGCTTATAGCAGTGCGGAAAAATGTTATTGAATAGCTCGTGATTTTCCCCCGAAATAAAAGGCATCGTATATCCAGTATAACTTACAATTTCACTCGACAATATACATCTCGACAAAGGTATAACCGTTTCCAGCGAGATAAATTGGCCTTTTAAAGACAATGCTCAAATCCTATTGAATAACTCAATCAAAGGGATCGTTAAATCTAAATAAATCGTTTGAGGGCCGGGACGTAAAAGAGCGTTAAACTGCCGTTCCATTCACCTGTAAATCGAATCCTTTTTTTCTTCTCTCGCTCGCTCGCTCTATCGGCAACTGCGCTGACCTCGTGAAATCGGACAATAACTCTCATATCTGATTTCTCTAGAAGTAATACAGTCCCGACAGATTGAATTCAAAAGGTTAAATCGAGTTTTCGCCAAGTGCCGAAAGGCCAAGGAACTCGCGAGCGGCAGCGACGATTGGTTTAATGACCCGTAAATCGCGCGCGTGTAAAAAACGCGACCTGACACTCAATTATAAAGTGCCTTTACACTAAAGGGAAGAAAAAAATATTGTTTAAATTTTAAGCTGACAAACTTCTAATGAAACTTGTTAACCCGAATATTGGTGCATAACCCGTGGCTATTTACGATAATTGCAAGCATTATTTTCTCCTATAGACAATCGCGCCGCTGAACGTACTTGGAAAAAAAACATACATTGTGCTATGCCTACATATTTTAGGAGCCCGGAGAGCCAAGTTTTAATAACTCCATTCACGACTTCCTCATCATCGTAAAAATCCTACTTAAGGCCCAAATTGCACTCGTAAATTTTTACCGGCTCCCAAGGCTAATGCGCGCGCAGAGGCTCGCTTTCAAAAATATACGTAGTCGTCACTCCTTTCGATCCCCCGCCGCAAGTCGCGCACGCGCCGGCGACGTAATTACTTATGCCTCGCTTAACTCCACTTCCTAAATGGCCGTGTATTTTTCTCCTTCTTTATTGACTTCTCGCGCAAAGTACGAGCGCGTGGATATATTGTGTTTACGTGGAATTTCCAGAAATGAAATTTCTAGCATTCAGAGAGCTAAAGTTGAGGGTCTTGGGATTCCATATTCTCATGATTCTAGATTGAATGTGAAACATAGTTTCTTGAGTATAAATATAGACGTGGTATCCAGAGGTATTTCCATGTACAATAAGTCAAAATGATATCAATGTTTGTAACTTCTTGACAGTAAAATTTAAGGTTAGGGTGGATTTTTTTAATGAATTTTTGTTTCTGCTGTATGCATTTTTAGAAAACTTTTCAACCAATTAACAAACTAGTTATTTAGGTATTTTAATCACCATACTAAAGTATTTATAGGATTACGTAATGAATCATGTTAATGAATTATTGATCCTATTGTCATATTGAAGATTAATTTTATTATAATATTTACTGTAGCATTAATTATTAATTGATGTCGGACGTCAATGTAGCACTTGTGAGTGTAATTAGTATTTCCGTGATATGGGATAAACATTAAGCTATTAAAACCATTATAAAAAATTGTTTTTATTTTCAATTTACATTGTTCCGTTTTACTTATTTAATATCTTATATGTTGTACCAACGATGCGAAATTCAAATCTCCATACATAATATGTTCAAAACAAGTATCTCAGAAACTAAAAATTACGTAAACAACAAGCAGCTCCACTCGTCAAAATTTTACAACAATTATAAAATCACTTTTACTATCAACGAAATTACCCGAATCCCGAAAATACGTAAGAGAATAAACCGTCCGAAAAGACATTTAGAAAGCGGCACAGCATATTCCGTTCCACCGTATATGTAACTCGCTCACTACCCGCGCGCGCTCTCGCTTTTCAAGAGAGAATTTTCAGTCGTCCTCTCTGCGTACGCTCACTCGCCAGAGGAGTACACGTGCTTTGAGAGCATTAAACTTGAGCTACTTTCAGCGCGCGAGCTCGCGCATTTCCATCGGCTTAGGTGTACGCGTATAGCAGCGGCGGTGCTTCTTTGTTTCGCGTTCCGAAAACAGCCTTCGTTATGCCGCCTGGCGAGGATAAGAGCCGGCAAATTAGCCGGATCGGCCAAACTTTTACCTCCGCACGCCGCCGCAGACTTTCGTCTTTCGCTTTCCGCTAGTATAGCGTGGAGATGCGAAGAAGATGAGCCCGGATTCACCGATGCTTTTAGCTTTGTAGGTTAGGATCAGCCTGGGCTGCCAAGATAATGGAGTGAAGGATCACTAAACTGGTTAATTCGACGCCCTAGAATAGATTTCCGCTTGCTCTTATTTTGGGATTGATCCTGTGCATCTTAGTTTTCAGATGTCGAAATGTCAACGTAAAAGCTGATGTTAAAGTCAGGCGAATTTCCGGAGTCACGAGACTAGCTTCGACATTCTAGACACCCGATCAATACTCCTGCCGTAATTTGCATTCGGTTATAATTAGATTGCGAGATAAACAGCCGTCCAAAAATCATTCATCAGTTCACTCGTGCGCTTTTTACTCTGAAACTTTAGATGGCTCTGAAACTTGGCAATAAAGAAAAACTAAACGAGAAAATGGGACATAAAGCCAAGCCCTGCTGGAGAAAAAAAGAAGATTAGTTGCCGCAATCGACCATCGAATCATCAGAATAGCTTTCAGTTTTTCAATAGCGATTCTTCGCAAATGAAGGGATTTCTTTTTTTCTATAGTAGCATAAAAATAGTCTTTAACTACTTTGGAAACTCGTTGAATAAACTATTGTCCCGAGCAGAGTTACCCGGTGTCACCTACGCGGAACGCTCTAAAATGCTTAGTAAATAGGATTATGCCAATCAGAAAGGCAATTAGGAGAGTAATTAAATTAGTCTTAAATGTGTCGCGAATATCAAGTCGAGACGTAAATTTTGTATCTTTTCTCATTACTTATCTGTGTTACTGTGAATCAACATATTTACTGATATGAATTTTTCCATCGGTCTTACAGTCTTGTAAATTAAATTAATTAATATTAATGGTAGTCAGATTGCCCTTGTTTATAATCACCTCCGCAGAATCTGAAATAAAAACTTGATTAAACCTGGAAAAAAAATATTGTTAGCAAAGGACAATCTGACTACCCACCGCCATCAAATTGTCAGCACGTTTAAATAAGTGTTTTTCTATATACAATAATAAAAGGGGATGTCAAAGACCCAGATGAGTCAGAACTTCCTACACCGATTTTTTCATTATTCAAATTTACTTTCAAGTTTTGGAAAATTATTGCTGTCATCAACTGTTTGCCACTGAAATCTATAAAAAGTACGCATGCAACATCCGCAAAATCTGACCCACTCTCTCCTCGCGTGAACCCTCTCTTCACTCTGTTTTCCTCTCGAGTACTTACTCGAGCGCTCTCTTTTTTCGCTCCCATAAAAAACGCAACAGGAGCAGCGCGCTGCGATCGATGCTCTCGCTATTCCCCCATCGGACCAGAAAGCGTAACGCGGATGTTGACAAATTACAGGGCGCAATTTCATAATGCACGCCGAGCGAAAAAGAAGGCTCGAGCGCGAATTATACGCGCGTGGCATCGTTCCATTATCTCTTATGAAACGTTGTGAATTTTCATCAGAGCTATGGTAGAGAGGGCGAGAGAGAGAGAGAGTTCGGGGAAGCGATTCGCGAGAGAAGAGAAAGACGTGTTTACCCCTTTTTTGCGCGTTTTACGTAATTGGCGAATTTGAATGTTCGACGCGTGTACAGTGTTGCTCTGTTCCGGCAGCGAACGGTTAGCACGAGGGTCGTAACTCCGATGCTACTGAACGATTAATGGGGAATGCGCGTGCGGAGTTGTTGTGTTTACCGGTTAATTTGGCATCGGCGAAAATGCAGTTTTTTGCGGGTCTTGGTGTAGTGCAGGACTGGGCTGCAATTAGAAGTATTGGTATTATCGTTTGATTTATTACATAATCAGTGTGTGGTTACGTACAATTGTAAATCCTTATTATTAGTTGCTGACTATCGGGGGCTATGTGCTAGGCAGAAAGCAGTGCCGAATGTAAGCAATTATTCAACAATGTAGCTATAATTTCGAGAGATTAACATTTTTTTTCAAGAGTTTCCTGCGATTACGGTATTATCATTTTCACAATTTTGCACTTCCCTGTGCCGAATTTTGCAATTTTTCAACTGAATAATTGTGTAATTGCTGTTTTATAATACAACGTTGAAATTATGAATTTGATTGTACGATATTAGTTACATGATTTTTCACCTTCAAATAAGCATTTAAGCTGCGGATAAGATACCATTCATTGTAAAACACGAACGTATTCATGTTTATTCGCTTTCCTCTCGTTTGTATCGCCAGCATCGCATTCTCATGAAAATTAATCAAGTTATACTTTATGACTTCTTTATACAATTTAACATTTATTTATGGCTTTTTAGCCCACATAAGCGCTGGAAATCGTGTTTTACATGTGGTCGGACAAATTTATAGCCATGTACAATCCAAACATTACGCAACGAAGCGTTTGCCGAATTAATATTCACAATTGGCTCGTTTCCGATTTTAGATCATTGTGCTCGTAAGATATAAAAATGTACGCTCTATGAATAAAAATTGCTCATTTAAATTTCTCTTACGACCGGTAAAAGTGAACTAGACCATTTTAAGATTCATCTTCGTGCTGCAGTAGATTATCCTGCGTTTAAATTCAGCTAAATTGCTTTTATTTACTTAACAAATTTTCGACTTCCTGCAAGGTTACATAATAATGAAGCTTTAATCTCTCGCTTCCTGCGACGTTTAATAATAAATGCGAAAACCATAAATATAAGCATACAATTTTCTTTGCTACTGGTGTCTTTCTAATAGTAGCTTTCAACATCTTATTAAAATTAATAACTTTCATGCTCTTTCTTCAATACAGCTTAGCCGACTCAAACAATGCAAAGGGTATTAACCTAAAAATATATAATTTGAAAACCGATTAATGCTTCGCCAGTATATTTGGTAATAAAAGTAACTATCTTTTGAGCGCGATTATAAAATCATAATTTTAAAGGCTGTTTATATTTGTAAATAATTGAAGAGTTTGGAAATATTATATCACGGCTGTGAACTATTATAAAACTTAAGTAAAATTGATGCGATAGCTTTAAAATTTAAAATCCAGTATTAGAAAAAATAGAAATATTTTAATTTCAAGAGCTACGTTGCTCTACGCTAGAAAACTATTGAATATCTGAGGTAAGACAATATTAATTTCTTAATATTAATAGATTATTAATTAGCTGTTCGTTCGATATTACTTACCTTATGAAATTACTCATGCATTATTATTATGATCCCTATATTAATTTCCCTAATATATACCACTTTTGATAATTTAATAAACGCTATCAGCGGCATTTCAACTAAATTCACATCGACTTCCCCAAGAGATACAATAAACCTATTCCATCAGCTCTAAAATTAACCGTATTTCCACACCATCTCGTCGTCACCTCACTCACTCACTCACTCTCTCCCTCTCCGCTACTACTGCATCAATTCCAATCGCTGGCGAACTCACCATCTCGCCGCAACTCCATTCAAATCCGCGCAGCAACTTCTATGCGCGCCGCGTGCAATTACCCAACTCGCGGGCGCGCGCGCGCACGCCCATTGCGAAATGTCACCCGACAATATCCCATTACGCGGCGAAAAAAGAAACTTCCCTCCTTGCGCATTGTACGTATACGCATTGCGAAAGTCACGCTGCGCGCGCGGGGCAAAAAAACGCGCGAAATAAGAGGTTTTGAAAACGTCGAAAGCCAGGCAAGTGGAAAAGAGCCCGAGGCGTAGCAGCAGCAGCAGCAGCAGTGTTTCCGGCTGGCTGGCTGGCTGGCTGGTTGGTTGGTTAGTCCGTAGGACCGGATCGCGAAGTGGAGTGAGAGAGAGAGAGAGGAAGGGCGTGTTGAAGACAAGCGTGTAGTGGATGCTTTGGACGGGAAGAGCAGGCGCGTAGAGAGCGACGTTGAAGGTTCTCTCTCTCTCTCTCTCTCTGTGAGCGCGCGAAATAATTAACGAGGCGAGAAGGAGGAGGTGGGACGTAAGGAGAGTCAGAGGGAGATAGGAAACGCTGCAGGGAATCGTGTTTTTGGAAGTTGCTGGTGATAGCGAAACAAAAGTGTAATTTGAACTTGGACGAAATTCCGGGCATGAAATTTTTATAGTTAGTGAATGTTGTAGAGGTACTGTTTGTTCGAGTATAAATAAGCAAAATCGTTGACATTTCTTGTAATAAAATATTAGATCTATTCTAGTAATTAACTTATATAGTCTAAAAGAAAATATATAAATGATTTTTTGAAGCAAATAAATAACTGATTTCCGTCATATTTTATGTTATGGAGTAATTTACAAGAACGTTTAACTAATGTTAGGAGTTCGGTTACTAAAAAGTTGACCTTACCGTAAAAAGAGAAAATACTATAGTCCTCAGTGTATGTTTAAAATTGTTTTAAACTGAACAAGTATTAATAATAGAGTTTTTTATTGGCTACAAATTTAATACCTACCCTTTGTTTGGATCTTGTATTTCTTTTGTTGCACTTCGACTATGAATTTCTCCTGTTACCTGATTGTCAGAGACTTTGCGCGGAGAAAGGACTAAATGAAAGGTTTCTGAATCGCGAGAGTAGACAATAAAGTATAAGCTTCAGCACATATGATTTATGCACCATCACGCGTTTCTTCGCATGCGTGACGTTACATATGGGCAGACTTCAAAGTAAGAAACAGCCCATCAATATCGTAAATCACCGAGTCCTTTAGAAAGGTGATAAGCGAAAGGGATTCTGCCATTTTTGAACGGTTTAGATTTGAATTTTTAGATGAAGAAACTATAAACTTAAGTATTTCTGGTGTAACAGTATTACATTGTGGGCATGTAAAGCAGTATAAATGAATAAATGCAAAGGAAGCTGAAAAACGTTTCTGGAAATCTATTTTCGATATTGCAAAGATATTTACAAAATTTAAATATTCGTTGGCATCGAGCTGGTTAAAGTTTTACTAATTGATTCCAAAATTGAAAAGAGACGAGTAGATTCTGTTTTTTGATCGCTTATAAAAATTAAAATTATTCAGGTTTATTAATGTCTGAGTATATGTAAAAATAAAAGTAACGATAACCAACGGAGAGTGACATAATTGCACGGAATGTCCATCATTTTTTTCAATTAGATTTTTTTAATCGCAATATCATGGTTCGTGACGATTCTTTGTTATCGACAAAAACATCTCGAAAAGACGCATTTATCGCGATCATAATAAAATTTATCAATTTAAAGCATAACCGGAAGAAGACTTATCGCGAAAATAGTTTCTTTTATTTTTCTGAAACAATTAACTTTAAAAGGAAAACATGTTATCCTTCAAAATTTATATATAATCCGCAAAATTTACGCAACTGCAAATCGATTTACTAAACTGACGCTTTTACGACGCGGAAAACCCGTTCCCGGGCCAAAACTCAATTTCATTTTGACTTCAATCGATATACTCTCTCTCTCTCTCTCTCTCTCTCTCTCGCTCTCTCTCTCTCTCTCTCTCTATCTCTCTCTCTCTCTCTCTCTCTTTCAATAAATTATAATTCTAATTCTAATTTTCCGAATATCGTCCGTTCGCGGTTTTCACAAATACGGTTGCTTTCTCCTAAAGTTCACTTCCGCGCACACTCCCGCATACTTATTCTCTGTACACTCGCGTATTTACTCTCTGTACTTTCGCGATCCTCTCACACACTCAACACAACGAACACGTACGATTTCCAAAGCTCTTACGCACGTTGCTTACCCATCACACGGAGAATGTTACTTTCTTTCTCGCACGCCACGCAGTTGCTCACGCCCCTAAGTGCCAGCATACACTGTGCGCCCGGCTTCTGGCCAATCTTACCTATCTAGTGGCGCCGCCCGGCTACGTGATCGCAAATCCTATTCACCGCGGTGTATACTGTATGCTCGCTCGCTGTTGTCTCCGTTACCCATCTCTCTCTCTCTCTCTCTCTCTCTCTCTCTC
>JAPYZO010001904.1:0-32805 GCA_030522905.1 Torymus flavipes
GTGTGAATATATATATATATATATATATATATATATATATATATATATATATATAAACAACAGATTTTATGTTTAAATTAATAAAACATTTTAAATTGTTAATAGTTAAAATAATATAAATAAATATCAATTTCAAATTTTAAACCATCGAAATACATACATTAGTAATAAAGAATAGGTTAAAACTGAAAGTACTATATAAGTAATATAGAATAGCAAAACTTACCTTGCATTTTAAATACAAGTCTAAGTGGCACTTAGACTTAACTTCGAACAAATATTAAAACCAAAAAGATCATTGCGACGAATACTTGAACCATTATCTAAGTTTTGATAACTTTAAAAGAACAAATAGTCATCTTTTAATTTATTATAACTACTTGCTTCATGTGCTGTGTAAAATTATTAATCTTCAGTTATTTGTAAAGAAAAACAATTATGCACTTTACAGAGATCTTATAACTTCAGTCAATAAATCATAGCCGCTGCAAAGTACCTAAGTGGACTTGTCGATAAATCTGGAGTGAAGCATGAGTCAATTGTAACCAATATCTGCAAAAAGTTATAATATTTTTTAAATACACACCAACATTTCACAGTTTTGTTTTTCAAAAACTAAACATATCTTAGTTAATTGCAAAAACAAGGTAGAGGAGCAGGAGGTTCTCCCTCCAAAATATTTATATGTAATTTTACCTTTTATAAATTCTTCTTCAATCTATAAAACAACTCTCGTGACAACGGCTTTAAAAATGCTGACAAGTTTTATGTTTTTCCGTCGCCATAAGCGTGTACTTGCTTATGTACTATTTAATTGAAAATTTTTAGCCGTAACCTGTCCGTGTATGTATTGCCCTCATCCCTTATGATACACAACGCGGCAGACATTTTGCTTTTCCGATTAAAATCCAAAGTTAGGTGTCAGATGCAGCAACTAAAAAAAAATTAACTCGAGAATGGCAGACTGGCATACCTAACCTTGTGAGGGTGAATGTACATAAGCGCCGGGCTGCGCTGCGCCGTGCCGTTGCTGCACCGTAGCGTTGTTCATCCGTTCCCTTCCGGTCAGGAACAAATATGCAACAGCCTATTGTTGGTTCCCCGATCGAAACGGAATGGATGAACAACGCTACGGCGCACTCAGCGCTTAATTTATGATGTATCCTGAGAGCAACAAAGACAGATAATTTTCAAATGTGTGCTATCCAGGCTATCCTCACTCTCACAGAGTTAGATTGCCATTCTTGAGAACGCCAGACTCCATGTAGAGTTGCCCTTAAATATATATAATTAAATACTAATCGATAAATATTCAATTCAATTATTTATTAATGTAGATTTCACATTAATTATTCTTTTGGTTTTAATTATTTTTAAACATTCGTTCTTCAACGTTGAATATAAAAAAATTTAAGTTATACAGCATAAGGTTGGCAGAACTGCAGGAATCGAACAGCAAAGGATTTTCAAATTTTATTTTTACAGGTTATAACGAGTTTGAATTAAAGGAAGATATTAATAAAACGTTCAATAATTTTATTAATTTGATTGTTTTTCTACAATAAAATTACATTACAAAAAATTTATGAATTCTAACCATAAAACATAAATTACTTCTATGTCATTTATTTTGTGAGGGAAATAGAAGTGTTTTAACCTAAGATAATTCTTAAAATTAAAAATATATATTTAATTTTTCTAGCAGTTTATAAGTACAGTGTGAATAAATTTTATGGAATTTGATTGAATATAAATATGATATATTTACGCCACAACATAAATATAAATGTAATAGTTCTTTATTAAAAATCATTGATATAATTAATTTAAAATTTGTGTTACTTCTGTTAAACACAATAAGCACTTGAAAATCAAATAAATTTTACTGATCACTTGTATTACTTTACAGAGTTCATAATTAAATTAGTCTATATCATCAATTTCTGATGGATCTCCACCTATAGCTTTCCAAAAAGCAGTCACTAATTGTTCTGCAGCAACTCTCCTTTGATTAGAAGGCATTGAAGCTGCATGTTCTTTCATTGCTCTCAAATTGCTAAATAATTCACCAAAATCTGCTTCTTCATTATTCATGATTCCATCTACAATAAGTTTGAATATTTAATAAACGTTTATAACAATATATGGAAAACGTATACATAATATATATAGTTACATTATTATACAGGAATAAATAAAAATATACCTAAAACGCTTTCCATTTGTAAACGTTCTGAAAAATTTTGTGCATTGCTAAGTCGAACATTCTCTAGTTGACCTTCAACTTCGTTTACTTCAGATTGAGGTACTTGTGAACCTTTTTTCGAATCTAAAATTAATTTAAAAAATAGGAATGTTACTACGTGAGATAAGAATTATGTCTTATTTACAAAATTTTATATAAAAACATTGGTGAAAACCTTTAAGATTAATATTTGGCCACATATGAGTTTCCAGAGCTTCTATGATTCGATCTATACCATATTTACTTTGATCATCTTCATAATCCATAATTTCTTTTGGATCTATATGTTCTAATTCAATAAGCTCAAATTTCTTAAGGGCACACCATTCTATTGCTAATAAATTTTTAAAAACAAACTATTAATAACTTATATAATCAATAGCTTATAAAATTAATTTAAACTTACCTTTTCCTCTAACTGTAGCATTAGGGATCGAATTACAAACTAATAACAATATTTCGGCTTCTGATTGAGAAATTATTGGTGAAATCTGCTCATCAATCATTCGTAAGGAATCTTCCTAAAAGGTTTATACTTTGAGCATCAAATGAATCAACTTTTACATCATTAAATATAGAAAAATAAAAAGTTTCTTACAGTTTGTAAATCATAGTGAAATATCAAAGCCTCAAAATTTGAGGGATCTAAAGATAAATTTGTCGTTGTACACAACAATATTTGTGCAGTGTAATATTTATTATCGATGTCTAGTAAATGATGTTCAATTTCAGCTTCTTGTGATAAATATTTTGCTCCCATATCTATACAAATATTATTAAAATAAATTTATATGAATATTTGTACAGAATTGTAGATATTACTTATAACTTATAAATTTTTTATGTGACACCATTTTGTACATACTACTTGCTATTTCCTTAGCTTTTTCACTAGTTGCACTTGTTATTAATACACGAGGTAAATCCATTTCTAAATTTGTTTCTTCCATTGCAAAAATATTACTTGCACAAAATTATAATACCGACTATAAAATATATTAATCAGCTTTGAACAAGATGAGTCGATGTTTCTCTTACAGAATCTAACTTTTAGGTTAGACTATTTCATTGTATACAAACATGTAAGAATAGTAGAATGCATAAGCATACTATATATATATATATATATATTTTGTGCGACCGAGTCGACCGACGGAGTACGGACCGTACGGACGATCGAACCGACAGTGCGGCCTCTACTTATCTACTATATATAAACCAAAATAAAAATTTATCACGTGTGCAGCTTTTTAAATATGTGAAATATAAATTTTAAATAAATTACATTAGTGTAGTGAATAAGGTGGAAATTTTCTTTTTTATTTATGTTGAAAATTATAAAGTGATTTTCTATAATTAAGGCGATGATAATTAACTAAAAGCATTTGAATGGTTATTGAGGTTAAACGCATCTAATTTTAATAAAATAATGTTAATACTGTATAGAAAACGAAACACTTAATTTGTTTAACCAATAAGACCTAAAAAAAACGTAAAAACTTCATAATGGAACCAGAAATTGATACAACACAAGGTGGTTTAAGAACTGATGGTAGACGTCCACTTGAACTTCGAAGAATAAGATTACGATTAGGAGTTTTTAGCCAAGCTGATGGAAGTGCATATATTGAGCAAGGAAAAACTAAAATATTAGCTACAGTCTACGGTCCTCACCAGGTTCGCATTAAACATTTTTTAAACAAGTCAAGTTATCTTCAATATATTTGAGATTGTCAATGTATTTTAATAATCTTTTTATTTGGAAAGAAATATTAAGTGTTGTAACAAAAGTAAAATAAAAATGTAGTCTTAATAAATTAAATTTTTCAGCCACGAGGAAAAGCTGCTAGTAGCATTACAAAAGCAACCAAAGGTGTTGTTAATTGTCAATTTAGTACAGCAGTATTCAGTTTTGGAGCTGGAGAAAGGAAGAAGAAACCTCGTGGTGATAGAAAGTCGCAGGAAAGATCACAACAACTAAGACATGCTATGGAAGCAATTATTAATTTAGAACTTTTTGCAAGATCTCAAATTGATGTATTTGTAGAAGTTCTCCAAGTTGATGGAAGTGAATTTTGCGTAGCTGTAAATGCTGCTACCTTAGCTTTGATAGATGCAGGAATACCAATTAAGGTATGAATACTTTATTATATAGAAGCATTTTTCTTTAATTTAAGTGAATAAATTTTTTTATATAAGATCTTAATATAATACTTTATGTGCTAGTCACTTAATCATTTTATAAAAAAGAAATATCATCATAATACTTAAAATTTTATTTTAAGGATTATGCAATCGGATGCTCTATAACCGTCTCAGATAAGTTACTTGGGGATGATGATGATGGAGGACAAGGTACAGGAATTCTTGATGCAAATTGGGTAGAAGAATGTTCTCCAGGTGTTACATTATCAATAGTTGCTCTTCCAAAAGTAGTTGATGAGACTGAAACTAAAAGTTCTGTAATATTGGCTCATGGAGCGGGATCAAGGTTGCATCTCTCTCAACTTGAACCTCTGAGATTGAGGGCTCTTCACGGTTGTAAAGATATTAGAACTATTATAGATCAAGCTGTAAAAGATCATTTACAAATTTTTGCTGTGACAACTGCCTTAGATAAATAAGTTTTATAAATAAACAGAAAACTTTTTAATAAGATACTGTTTTTTTATTAAATCTAAAAAATTATTTAAAATCCTTTGTAATATCATTTATAAAGTTCTACTTAAATATTTCTTATAAAAATATATAAATTGTTGTGTAAAAAGCATAGCAAGAATGCAACTTGGTATAGATTTTATCTTCTCAAAACGTTGTTAAACCTTATATTCTTCAACAACTTTTAACAATGCACAATTCAAAATGAATCGTCTATATTGTTACTTCAGATTTTGGCATCAGGATGCCTCTCCATGATCATTCCAACACCCTATAAAAATTAAATATATGCTTGAGGTGTAAGTTCATTAAAAAAAAATAAAAATGTAGAAAATTAATTTGTACCTGTCCACCAGCAGCACAAGCTGCAATGAGACCAAATTGTTGATCTTCTTTGATCATCCTATTAGCAGTGTGTGTAGCTAATCTAACACCTGTTGCAGCAAAAGGATGACCAATTGAGAGAGAACCTCCCCAAGCATTCCATTTCTTCAGGTCTGGGACACCAACTTTCTCTGAGCGCTTCAGATACGTTTTCGCAAAGAAGTCGGAATCAAGCGCTTTTAAATTAGCCATAATTTGAGCAGCAAAAGCTTCATGCACTTCCCAAACTCCAATATCTTTCAAAGTAAGACCAGCTTTTTGTAAGACCTGAAATAAATAAATTACAAGTATATTTATTTAAGAAGTGACTCAGTATGTTACTTTTATTATAAAAAAAAAAAGTTGCTAAAAATGTCTAGGTTAGTGGAAGGTATTTGTATTTATAGAATACTAATCTATTGCTTACTTTGGGAATAGCATAAGCAGGTCCTAATAACAGTTGGTCTTTAGGATCTTGAGAAACATAGACAAATTCCCTCAAATAAGCTTTAGGTTTGAGACCAAGTTGTTTAGCCTTTTCTTCTGTCATAAGTAAGCCTGCAGAGGCACCGTCAGTGAGGAATGAAGCATTAGCAGCTGTCACTGTTCCGTAGGGCTTAACAAAAGCTGGTTTTAGTTTAGCCAGTTGTTCTTTTGTTGATACTCTTATACCATTATCTTTGTCAACAACATTTTTGGCACCAGGTACTAAATAGGAATAGAAATTTATTGTAATAAAAAATATATATTTCATTTGAGATATTTTTAATATGTATATTTTTTTCAAAAATAGAAAGATTCCAAAAATAATTTAATAGGTTTTGATATTTACCTACAAATGGCAACATATCAGTGAAATGTCCATTTTGTTGTGCTTGTGCTGCAAGTGTATGGGAACGCAGAGCATAATCATCTTGTTCTTCTCTAGAAACGTTGAATGAAGCAGCTAATCTGTCTCCACTGTGTCCCATAGTTTCATTTGTGGAGAATTCGGCAACTGCTGGAAGCTGTAAATTTTTACATTGAAATTGAATGTTAAATTTTCTTGTACAAAGTAAATACAGGTACTTCAGTACATTATTTTTTAAACCTAAAGAAAATCTAGTTTTCGAAATAATTTTATATGGAAAATTAAAACTCTTATTTGTAAAAATTTCAAAATCACGACTACACTTACATCTGGGACAAAATGTCCTGGCCTTATTGAAGCTAGTAATTGAAGTTTCTGCACAGGTGTTTTTGCTTTATTTGCTCTCAACATAAGTGATCTCATAGCACGACTGTGCCTTATGGGAATGTCAGACATGAATTCAACACCTCCAGCAACAATGACATCATATATACCGGAGTTGATCAAACCTATACCTGTAGTCATAGCCACATTACTACTGATACAAGCCATAGTAACTGTATGCGCTGGTGTGTGTTCACTGTATCCAGCAGCCAAAGCAGCTTCACGTGCAATGTTTGAAGTTCTTACTTCTTGCATGACAGTGCCATAAATCACATATTCTATAGCTTCAACTGGAACACCAGTTTTCTTTTGTAAATTTCTGCAAAAGAAAATGTGAAAATAAATTATTTTTAATATAATTGGCAAAAAATTAAAATTTGATGTACCACTCTTAATTAAATAAAATCTATTTCAAAATTATTGTAGAAAATAAAAAAATTCAAATTTAAATTTTACACACATAATCCTAAGAAAAGTCCTAATTTATTCATTAAATGGTATTTAAAGCTATCATCATCATTTAAATTGATATGTCCCAGTTCCCCTTAAAAGCATTTATACTCACACGAGAGTTTCTCTAGCAAGATCATGCGCAATGAGTTTGCTATAATCCGTATTTGATAGCAAAAATGGAGTTCTAACTCCATCAATATAAACTATGTTTTTCCTTTGAGGTGAAGACTTTGGAGCTGCTGTTGCATAACTTTTTCGGTTGTAACGAGATTGATCCCAGATAGAAGAAGCTATCAATCATAAAAATTGTTGTATTAACAAGAATTGTTGATAAATTGATAAAAACTAAAATTTATATAATCAATCACATTATATCATCAATTAAAACATTTAAAATAGAATGAATTATCAGACAAATTTTTACAAATAACATTAACATATGAAAATTATCATTCATGAAATAGTTCGATTAAATTTTAAAAAGTTTATACAGAAAACAATATCGTTTATTCATAATAATTTAAAAAAAATATATACGTCCGCTAATTCACGATGATTAATCACTTTCTATGGCAGATTGTACTTTGAACCGCACTTTTTACATGCAGTATTTTCAGAATCAAAATAAAAAAGCGCCATATGACAAAAAATGTAATACCTTGGATTGAAGCGAGATTGAATCGGGGTAGATTTTTCACGACGATTCCCGACATTTTCAGTGTTTTCTTCGATCGGTTGTAAGGTTATACTTATTTACAGGGTCACCGGAATCAGTCTCTCTCCCTCCAGCGCAGTCGCAGGTCTATATCTCTAAAAACGATGAAAAAAAGAGATAGGTAAGTAAAAATGCGAAATGGAGAAAGCGAACATGTTTGGGAAGCACTTGTAATTATATAAGTGACGTGGGTGTTACCTTAATAATGATCGAAAAACGACTATCACGGAAATGGAGAGCGGCGGTGGCGATCACTGATTCCTCTCGCAGACCTTGTTGCAAACGGTGTGGACTTTGTACCCAACTGCGCCCAACTCTGCTTTGACGTCACCACTTGCTGTGTATATCTATATATACAACATAACGGTGTTCCCACTCTCCAGTCTCCACTCTCCAGTCTCCACACACACGCGGTCGAGTGTTGTACCTATAGGTATATACTGCTGTGTGCGAGCGTGTTGAATTAGTTATATATATATATATATATATATACATGCAACCGGCTGAACCGGCGACAAATGTATTCTTCATAATCTCCATATATATATAATTTAATATGGGAGCACCAGACATTGTCTAGAGGTGGCAGCGAGGCTATTCTCATTTTATTTTAAAACATAAAGAGTATTTATAAATTGCATGTTTATAATGGGAGAATATATTTATGTAGGTATCTGCGTTCCGAAATTCATTTTCATCTTACACTTGGCATCGTCGGCAACAGCTGATTGAGATCAAAAGATTAGAATCAGAACTCAGCTCCTATTTCCTATATTGGAAGTAAGTCATATAACCGTTCGACGACTGTCCTCGACCGTCAAAAACCGACAACGTTGCCAAATGTAAGATGAAAATGAATTTCGGAACACAGACACTGTACTTAGAGCC
The DNA here is from genome assembly GCA_030522905.1 of Torymus flavipes. Lineage (NCBI taxonomy): Eukaryota > Metazoa > Arthropoda > Insecta > Hymenoptera > Torymidae > Torymus > Torymus flavipes. The sequence continues at coordinate 8,557 of JAPYZO010001904.1, forward strand.
ACGTGCTAGTGGTACACCGACAGTGATTCATAATGATTGTTGTTATAATACTTATTTTACTGCGATTTTCTTTAGTATATTACACTTATTTATCAAGAGTTTAAATATTTTAGTATCACAAATTAACGTGATTTGTTGTAACGATAACAAATCTGGCTATGGCAGACGAATATATGAATTTTTTTTAAATGTTTGGGGTAACTTAACCTAATTTTAATAGATACTGCTTATTTGAGAATGTGAAGTTCTTTTTAATTAAAATAGAAACCAGTGGATTTTAGAAGTTGTAACTATTCTGTGAAGAATTTACTAATTAAGTTTAAGCCTAGTAATTAAGAACACATAGAAAAGTAACTGTTGGTATGTAGCTAATTGTTGATTTTATTTGTAATTACTGAAACGTATTTAAAAAAATAATTTATAAAATTCAACTTAACGTTACAGGTTTATCATTGAATGATTACTTATTATGGACAAGTTAAGAGAACTGTTTTAGATGAGTAAAATATTACTATTTAAATAGATAAATATTCTATATATTTATATTTCATGATGAAAATATCTTTTTTATGATAGAATTTTATACAAAAAAGTGAAGAATGATTGCGAATAATCTAAAGAGAAAATATTCTTGCTCAGAAATAAATGATACATGGTTGAAAAAACCACATGTAGAATCTACTTATGATGTAGAAAATGAATTTAATCAGGAAGTGTCAGTTGAATTTGATAATACTTACAAGATTAATGAAAATAAAAGTTACTTTGTTCGTCAATTAAGTCAATTTACCTATCGATTAGATTTATCTATTCTATGTTTAGCAAGAAAATTATTATATGAAAAAAAGTACCATTCATTATCAGTAACTGTTAATAACGATGAAATAAATGAATTTAACGATATTGGTATTCACTATGATAGAAAATCCATTTACATAAAAGTTGAAAACATAGATACTTCTTATATAGAAAATAGTATTACTAATAAAAAATTATTTGGTAGAAAAAATCAAAGTTTTTCTATGAATAATAACTTTAATAACTTTGTTAAATATATACTTTCTCTTCCAAATGATATTACAAGCGATGTAGAACATCTTATAATTTATACTAATTCAACAATAGATCTGACAAGTGAAAATATTTTAAAATCTACCAGAGATAAAAATTTTTATCCTTTTCAGTTTGAACAGATAAATACAGAAGAATGTAGCATTATAAAAGATTTTTTGTATGTTAGTGACCATAAAGATTCTAAGATTTACCATTTCTCACAAGATCAACATACAAAAACAGAATTCTTGAAACGATTAGAATTTTCTTCTGTTGTACAAAAGCTGTTGAAAGAAAAGGATATTTCTACTATTAATGAAAAACAATTCAAAGAAGATTTTTTTAAAAAACTTAAATTTTTTGTTAATCAGCCTCACAGAGAAAAATTAAAAGTTATTATAAAAAATGAAATCGAAAAATTTGATCTTAATTACATGGAAATACATGACAGCATATTGGACAATTTAATGGCTCCAAAAAATATGAAATCTTCCATTATGTATGAATTTACTGTTTTAATATGTATTATGCATGACATGTTACAATATAAAAAAATATCATCTTTAAATATCAAAAGCACAGATGTATTAAATATGATTACTATTTTTTATAAGAGTAATATGACTTACATTGCAGTGCATGATGTAAGTAGTAAAATCGGTTATACCCAGTTATTTCCATCAAAACAAAATAGAAGGAAACATTTATTTTGCATTAATAAAATGTACGCTCTCTATGCTGAAGAATTGCAAAAAAATGAAAACATAAAATTTTTTATAGTTTATACAAATACACATTTAAGTCTTACAAAAGAGAATAAATTAAAGAAAGATGCATCTAAAGAATTTTTTCCCATCAAATTTAATAATGTAAATGTTCAAAAAAAAAGATTTAAACTCTTGAGGGATTTATTGTGTATAAATAAATCTGTTGTTTATCAATTTTCTTTAGAAGAATCAACTCTAGAATATATTATTAACTTATTGGAACTTCCATGTTTACTAAAAAGTAATTTGGATATTAACAGTGACAGGCAAAGAGAAATTAAAAAAAATTTTTTACATAAATTAGTATTTGTATGTGAACAACCTAATGTGAATGGTTTGAATAGCATTCTGTTAGACCATATCAACAAATCAAATACTTTTTATGATTTTGCACAATTATCTGAAATGGCTCTTCGTTGGTCAGAATCGCATAAATCTGTTCCTGCTACAGAAAGTCTGATGGGAAAACTTTTAGACGACATTCAAAATAACAGATCTAGTTATCAAAAAATTGAAAACAAAAATATTATTGAAGAAATTAAGCTTGCCAAAAGTGTAGTTGGTACAGAAGCAACATTGGTCTTCATTCAGTTTTTAGATTACATAACTATAGGACAAGGAAGAACATATTTACAAGTAATGAAAAATCATGGTATAAAGCTAGAAAATGTATCTACTTTTTTAAATGCGACAGGTGTTCGTGCAATAAGTACTCTTGAAGAACTTTATAATTTATGGTTTGATAAACATGGACACGAGACACAATATTTAAAGAGCATAAAAAAATATGAAATTAAGTTGGCTAGTGTAGTAAGTATTTTAAGAGGATCAAGATTTTATGCTGCGAATGCTTTCAAAGACTTATATTATCTCTGGTTTGATGAAGTTGGAAATAAAAAATTATTTTTAATAACGCTAGAAAGAGAAAATGTAAAGTTCTCAACTATGTCTAGTATTTTAAGTGGTGCAGGAGCAAATGCTTCAAGAGCATTTAAAGATTTATATGATTTTTGGTTTGATGATCAAGGAAATAAAACTAGATATTTAAAAAATTTTGAAGATAATGGTGTCAATTTAGTTAGTATGAGTAGTATTTTACATGCGTCAGGAAAAGAAGCTGCAAAGTCTTTTAAAGAGCTGCATGATCTTTGGTTTGATGAAGAAGGTAATAAAACAAAATATTTAAAAACTTTGGAAGAAAATGAAATGAATTTAGAAAATTTATCTAGCATTTTAAATGGAGCAGGACCAAATGCAATGCTTACTTTTAAAAAATTATACAATCTATGGTTTGGTAAAAATGGTGAAAAATCACAATATTTAAAAACACTTAAAAGTAATAAAGTAAATTTAAATATAATTTCAAATATTTTAAGAGGGACTAGATTTAATGCTGTTGATGCTTTTGAAAAATTATATAATTTTTGGTTTGATAAGAATGGAAATAAAACACAGTATTTAAGGAATTTAGAAAAAGAAGGAATAAATTTAAGAACTATGTGCAGCATTTTAAGTGCTGCGGGTTTTGATGCTCCTAAGGCGTTTAAAGATTTGTATGATCTATGGTTTGATGAACAAGGAAATCAATCTCAATACTTGATAATACTAAAAAACAATGGAATCAATCTTACAGTAATGTCAAATATTTTACGAGGGGCAAATTGCAAGGCTGCTGGAGCTTTTAAAGACTTATATGATCTTTGGTTTGATAAAGAGGGCAGTAAATCCTATTATTTAACATGTTTTGAAGATAATGGTATAGCATTATCTAAAGTATCTTTTGTTTTATATTCAGCAGGATGCAATGCTGCAAAAGCTTTTAAAAGTTTATTTGACCTTTGGTTTACTAAAGAGAAAAAAAAATCACAGTATTTAAAAAATTTAGAGAAAAACGGTATAAAACTAACAATAATATTTAGCATTTTAGGTAAATCAGGTTCTAGTTTTAGCAAAGCTTTTAAAGATTTATATGATTTATGGTTTGATAAGGAAGGAAAAAAGACTCAGTACCTAAGTAAATTAGAAGAAAATGGATTAGGATTATCTTATATTATTAATATTTTGAATCGAGCAGGAGTTAATGCTTCAAAAGAATTTAAAAAGCTTTACCATTTGTGGTTTGATAAAAATGGAAATTTAACACACTACATCAATGTTTTAAAACAAAATACAATAAATCTATCATGTATTTCGAATATTTTAGGGAGTGCTGGAGCTAATGCTTCAAAATCTTTTAAAGATATATTTAATCTTTGGTTTGATGAAGGTGGGAACAAAACTCAGTATTTGACAGTTTTAGAAAAGAATGGAATCAGTGTACTACAAATATGTTCGATTTTATTAAGATCTGGATCTCGTGCAGTAATTGCTTTTAAAAAGTTATATGATTTATGGTTTAATGCAGATGGAGAAAAATCAGAAAGTCTCATAAGATTAGAAAAAGAAGGAATAAATATATCTCATATAGTTAGCATTCTAAAAACCACAGGTTTCCATGCTTCTAAGGTTTTCAAAAAGATAAACGATCTTTTGTTTGACAAACAAGGAAACAAAAAACTATACTTGAAATATTTTGAAAAGAATGAAATAAAAGTGTCTTGGATTTTCAGTATTTTATATAGTGCTGGAGCCAGTGCTGAAAAAAGTTTTAAAGATATGTGTTGTCTGTGGTTTAATGAAAATGGAGAAAAAAGCTTTTATTTAAAAACCTTAGAAAAACATAAAATAAGGTTAAATTGGATAATAACGATGTTAATTAATGCAAGATCCAATACTACTAAAGCTTTTAAAGATATATACAATCTTTGGTTTGATAGCAATGGCAATAAAACGTTTTATTTAGAAGTTCTAGAAAAAAATCACATTAGGTTAATATGGATAAGTAATATTTTAACGAGATCCGGGGCTCATGCGTCAACGGCATTTAAAAATTTATATAATTTATGGTTTGATAATGAAGGAAACAAAACAAACTATTTGAAAATTCTTGAAAAAAATCAGATAAAATTTCATTTGATTATTTTCGTCTTGTATGGTGCGAGAAATAAAGCAGCAGAAGCGTTTAAAGATTTCTACAATGTATTGTTTAATAAAGGAGAGAAAACACTACAATTATCAACTTTAGAAAAAAATGGTATTGCAATACATTTGATTCTTCATATTTTACATTCGTCGGGGTCTGCAGCTGCAAAAATCTTTACCGAATTATATGATTTATTGTTTGACGAACAAGGAAACAAAACGCGATATTTATGTTTATTAGAAAAAAATAACATACATGTACCATCTGTGATGAATACTTTACATAAAACGGGCACTCATGCTCCAAAAATTTTGAAATCATTATCCGATTTATGGTTTGATTCAGAAGGAAACAAAACGCATTTTTTAACTAATTTCGATGCTAATGAAATCAAATTAGTTTCTGTTTTAAATATATTATATACAGCAGGAAAATGGATTACAAAAACTTTCATAGATTTATATTATATATGGTTTGACCACCAAGGAAATAAAACACATTACTTAGAGAATCTTGAAAAAAATAAAATACAACTAAATTGGATTTTTTTAATATTAAGCAGTTCTGGAGCACATGCTGTAACTGCTTTCAAGGATTTATATAACTTATGGATTGATAGTGATGGGAATGCCCAACAGTGCTTAGTAGTTATGCAGGAAAATCAATTAAATTTAAATTTAGTTTCTAATTCTTTATACAGAACAGGAAAAAATGCTACAAAATGTTTTACAAATCTATATCGTTTGTTGTTCGATGATCAAGGAAACAAAACACGTTATCTGCAAAATCTAGAAAAAAATGATATACAAATAAACATTATGCTTAGTATTGTGAGTAACGCTGGTTCATGCGTTCCAAAAGCTTTAAAGGAATTGTATGACTTGTGGATTGACGATAGTGGGAATAAAAAGCAGCATTTGATCATTTTAGAGCAAAATGGAATTAAACTGCAATTAGTTAATAACGTTTTACGTAGATCGGGGAGTAAAGCTTCTAGAAATTTCTTGGACTTATATTATTCTTGGTTTGATGAACAAGGAAATAAATCACGATATTTTAAATGTTTAGAAGAAAATAAAGTAACGCTAACTAATATAAGCAATATTTTATGTGCATCTGGTTCTAAATTCGCTAAAACTTTTGAAGAAATATGTCGTCTGTGGTTTGACGAAGACGAAAATAAACCGCAATATATAAAGACATTAGAAAACAACGGATTAAAGTTAAATCATTTATGTAAGATATTGTATGGGTCGAGATCTAATATTACCAAATGTTTTATAGAATTGTATCATACGTGGTTTGACAAGAAGGGAAATAAGACACAAAGTCTAAAGGTACTCATGAAAAATAAAATAAATATTAATAATATTATTACTATGTTGCATGGAGCAGGAACGAATGCAGTTGTTTCGTTCAATGAGTTGAATAATCTGTTGTTTGATAAGGACGGAAAATTGAGTTATTATTTGCTAAATTTCGAAAAAATTGGAGTAAAGTTGAGTCATGTGTCAAGCATCTTATTTAGATCAGGATGTCACACGGGAAGAAATTTTATAAATTTATATCATGCATTTTTTGATGAACAAGGAAATAAATCACATTATGTGGAATCTTTAGAAAAAAACAACATCAAGTTGAATTGGATTTTGCCTATCATATATAGAGCGGGATCTAATGGTTCGAAGGCTTTTACAGATTTATGTAATATATGGTTTGATAGCAGAGGAAAAAAGACCGACTATTTAAAAACATTAGAAAGCAATGGAATTAAAATAAACTTTGTATGCAATATTTTATGTGGCTCTGGAACAAAGGCAGGGAAAAACTTTTTGGAGTTATATTATTTATGGTTTGACGAAGAGGGAAATAAAACGCATTATTTTACATCATTAGAAACGAATGGTATATCTGTTGGTATTTTAAGCTATATTTTAATCTCCGTCGGTTCTCAATTCGTTAGAACATTTAAAGAATTGTATCATTTGTGGTTTGATAATAGCGGAAAAAAATCATTTTATTTACAAACGTTTGAGACTAACGGAATACAGTTAGCACAATTACTAAGGATTTTGTGCTTATCGGGATGTAAAGCCCCACAAGCGTTCAAAAATTTATATGATTTATGGTTTTATTCAGGTGGAAATAAGAGAAAGTATTTGAAAACTTTTAAGAAACACGACATCGAGGTTAGTTGTATATTTAAAGTATTGTATCGTACAGGATCAAATTCAACAAAAGTTTTTCTAGAATTATATCATCTTTGGTTTGACGAATGTGGAAATAAAACAAAATATTTGAATTATTTAGAAGAAAACGATGTATGTGTTGATAAAATATGTAGTATTGTAAGTAGAACTGGATCCACCGCGGCCAATACTTATCAAAATTTATGCGATCTATGGTTTGACCAAGAAGGAAACAAAACTGATTATTTAAAAAATCCAGAAAATAATGGAATAAAGTTGTCAGATATATTATCAATAGTGGGTCATTCAGGATCTAACGCAAAAAAGAATTTTATTGATTTGTATTATACATGGTTTGATCAATACGGAAATAAAACAAAATATTTAAAATTTTTGGATAAAAACGACGTAAATTTTATGGCGATCAAAATATTGCTAAGGTCTACTGGATCTCAGGCACCAATATGTTTCAAAGATTTATGCAATCTTTGGTTCGATGAACGAGGAAACAAAACCTTTTATTTAGAAAAACTGGAACAAAAAGGTTTAAAACTGACCGACTTTTCACGCATTTTAGTAGGTGCAGGGTCGAAATCTCCAAGTATATTTAAGAAATTATGTCATTTGTGGTTCGACAAAAGTCCCACAACTACGTTATACGTAGATACTTTGGAAAAAAATGAAATAGACTTGAAATCTGTATGTAATATTTTATACGCATCCGGTTCCAATGCAATAAAAATTTTCCTAGAAATATATAATTTGTGGTTTGACGAAAATGGAAAAAAAACAAAATATGTTACAATCTTAGAAAAAAATAATGTAGGTATAGACGTTATGTGCAGAATTGTGCAAAGGGCGGGCTCGAATGCCCCGAAAGCTTTTATAGATTTGCATCACGTCTGGTTTGATGATTTAGGAAATAAAACACAATACGTAGAAAATCTCGAAGCAAATGAAATAAAGTTGTCACACTTGTTGCCATTATTATTAAGATCAGGATCAAACGCTTCCAAAATTTTCTTGACCTTATACAATTTATGGTTCAATAAGCGTGGCCGTAAGACAAAGTATTTGCAGTTTCCAGAAGAAGATATTAATGTATTCGTAATGTGTAAAGTTTTGGAAGGTGCTGGCTTAAACGTTGCCAAAATCTTCAAAGATTTACATGATTTGTGGTTTGATGAAAGTGAAGGGATAACACAGTATTTGAAAATCTTGAAAGACCACGGAATAAAGTTGACAAGTTTTTTTGATATATTATATAGATCGAGGTCAAAGGCTTTACAAAATTTCATTCAATTGTATAATTTACTGATTGACAATGAAGGACGCAAAACTAGATATTTACGATGTTTAGAAGACAATAACATTACCATTGTTAAAATGGCTAAAATTTTGAAAGGAGCTGGATCATATGCGCCAACATCGTTCAAAAATTTATGTAATCTTTGGTTTGATGAAGACGGAGAAAAAACCGAATATTTGAAAATTTGTGAAGAAAATGACATGACTTTAGATGATGTCTGCATAGCACTCAAAAGAACAGGTGGAAATGCCTCGAGAAAATTCAAGGAACTCTGTCGTTCCTTTTGAAGAATTGATTCTTTTTAGAAAATTTGTAAGAGGTATGATAATTGAAATTGGTATGAATTATAGAGTATATAATTTAATAGATTGAATCATTGATCTTCAACAAGCTAAATCTCTTACAGTTAGTCGTAATGCCTTTCCTTTATCGAAATAGTGCGTTAGATTATAGTCAGCCTGCACTATTTGATAGAAAATTTTGGCAAATGGCGGCACTCGTAAGAGAAATATAGGAAAGAGTAAGAATTTTATAAAATATAATTTTACAATATAATGGGAACTGAAAGGCATTTCATCCTTAGTCGAACCTTCGTGGACTTATCTTTGACGCCGAAAATCGATGTTACTTGGCTTTATTTGAACAATTAGTGGATTTTTTTTTGTGGATCAAGCCAAGCAGTGGCAGCTATCTAGTGGACAAAGTGTCAAAGTATAATTGTAAGAGATTTTGCTCGTTGAGGATCAATTAATCAATTTATAAACAGTATATATTTTATAGTATAACTTTAAAGTCGGATAAAAGAATATTAAAATGCATCATTTTTTTTTAGATTTCAATGATTAAAATTCAACTGCTTCTATTACTATCATTACTGTGATATTATATGTAAGACGTACGTTCTGGTAACACACATTTTTACTTATGTTAGAACTTACGATCTTAATAGTTTATACTGTTAAATACCGAAATATTTTTGTCAATATTTTCGACAATATATTAGAAGACTGCATGCGCCTTAAAATGGTGTATTTGAGAACTCAAGGTAGAGAATAATTATTTTATTTACTTTTGCGCTACTACGTGACCGAAACAAGAAGTTTTTTTTCAAAGCCTAAATTGAAGTCTCAGTGATTGAAATAATAATCGATTTCGCCGAATTTTATTAAAGCTATTAGAAAAGAATAATATTTGTTTAAATAAATAACAATATATTTGAAAAACTGAAATTATCGGACGTAGAAAAAAGTTCCTCAATTTGCTTGTTACCGTTTTTTTTAAATATGTGTTATATGAAAATAAGAAAGATATTTTTGTAATAAGTAGTTGAAATGCTAAACTTTTTTTATCTAGTACGTAAAAGAATACGTTTATAATATATAAGTTAAACTATAGAAATGAAGGTACAAAAGTAATAGTTATTATACCAGAAATATTAAGTTCTCAGTTGTTAGAACTTGAATTTATTTTTCCTGTTGGGAAAAAATACAAGACAAATGCCATACATGCGCCAAAGTAATTCTAAATATTTATTTTTTGTCATTTTATTTCCATTGTACAATAAATCAACTTTTGCAACAAAACATTAATATAATGATTTTTTTTCAGTAATTTCCATCACGTATGTATTTTCCATCGCGAACAAAGATATTTTGTATACATAACAAGCACATTTTAGACAAATTCGTATAGCGTGAAATGAAGTTGTTTTTTTCCATTCAATATTTAAAATAACAATAACAAAGATGTTGCGTTTGATTAATCATCTAGCTTACGTTCGTTTTGTGACAACATTTATAGTTTTTTTAATCATTTTTCAACATATAACACTTATACACCCAATCTGCATTACATTGTATATATATATTCTCCTTTGAATCTGTTGAATCTCGTCGTTAAACTCGGAACTGCCTTTCAGGCTCTCACTTTTGTCATATACACATATTTGATATACATTCACCCCATTTCTCATCGCGAAACAATATGATATATTCTGTCGACGCGGTATAACATCAATAAAATCTGCTCGTTACACATATATAACTGTTTTATATATATAGAATTCATTTTTTTTTGTTCACCCCACTCGGAAATCATCGAACTTAACGCGACAAAACTGAACAAACTCATATACTGTACACTGAAAGTCTCCCGACGAAACAACCTTATAAAAATATCCATCATTGTTATCATCATCGTCGTCATCATCATCATCATCTTCACCATCATCGCCATTATTGTTTCTCGAAAATATACTTTGTACTTTATGCAGAGAACCGTGCACGCGCCTGGCATTAAATAAGCTAATGTACACACAACAAAGACAATAACAAAAATAACTCAACGTATACCTATATATATATATGTAACAGAGAGAAAGAAAAAACAAAGCGACAACGTAAATCATCACAACCGGCGAGTCATCGATCACGTTTCCCTCAATCCATCCGCGCGCTCCTCGATTAAAATACATTTAGGCTGCTGCAGCTTCGTTAGATTGTTTGTATGCGTATGTATGTATGTATGTGTGTACCTGCGTATGTACGTAAGTATTATATGTATGTCTCGAAGTCCAGAAAATATGTCGCGTTTCTCCCGAGATATGTATTGACGGTTAGCATTCGATTTTCGCCTCGATTCCCACCTCCTTCCCCCCGCCATGCGAAAGAGTTCGCTTGTGCGTGGGCTTCCCCTATCTCTCTCTATCCCCCACTCGGCGATCGGTGACAGGCCGTGTACGCGGTGCTTTAGGCCGCGCAGCGCCGGGTAACTCTCAAGGGCCCCCTGGCCGAACATCTGCTCGAAGTTCTCGAGGGCCACGGCGAACACGAAGTCCGCCCACGTTGTCTGTAAAGAGAAGTGGGTCGTTAGAATTTTTGTTGTTATCTGTAGTTGACTATACAAAGTGGGCTTGTCGATAATTAAAGGTGGAATTTTGAAAAAGTTAGGTGTGGGTTTGTCAAATTTCTTGAGTATACATATTAAAGGGAAAAGAGATATTATTGAGTATTCATGATTAGCTCAATTTAAACTTGTTTTGTCTAAAATAATAAAATAATACTAGATGAAGATTGTAGCTCACTGGTAACGAGTTGTAAAATTATAAATTTTTTATACTATTATATATAAAACGTTAAAAAGTTGATATTAATATATAATAATACCGTTAAAGGAAAATGTTATTAATATCTTAAAGAATGATGTGCTTGCATTAAAAAAATATTTACTGCAACGTCAGCTGTTGTGACTAAGCAGTAGATAAAGTGGAGATTTAGTCAGACTCGATTATCCCTGTACGATGTTAAATCGTAATGCAGAGTGCAGCGTTAAATCTTATTAAAAATATTGTTAAGTGATATTGAAAATTCATTAAATTATTCATAATTTCTTCGACTTTTCAAAACCATTATAATCTTGAAATTTATTAAATATTTTAAATAATAAGTATATTCTGTGCAAGGTAAACAGATCAAATAGCATTTTCAATCTGCTGTTTCTCCGATAATTAAAAATTTACAATAAAGTCAACAAATACACAAATCCCCTTTAAGCTCCATTCCAATGAGAAAAAAAAGAAGCAACTCACAGATGTGCCAACTGCGTAACCGCCGTTCTTGCCGATGGTCTGCTCGAACTTGTTCAGGAAGAATGGTATCGTCTCCTTCACGAATTTCGCCTTCTTCTCCTCCTTCTTGAACAGATCGTCTTCCTTCTGGAACTGCAGCAGCTCTGCGAACAGACGACAAACCGAATTGAGATCGATTCCTTTTTTTTCTCTCTCTTTTTCTTTTCCTCCTTGCCGATAATTCAATCGCTTTATCGTCTTTTCTATGGCCAACGGGGAAAAAGTCAATGTTGTTGCGATTACGAGGTAAGTATTGGACAGAAGAAAATGAAAATTGCGTGTTTGAGTATAACGCTGTAGGTAAAATCATTATACAAGAGAATAAATGATGATTTTCTGTACAGGTATAACGTGAATTCAATTAAATTTTCAACTTTCTTTTTAATTCGAGGTAAATGAGATTCGTTTGTTGGCCGACGAGCGAACGCTTTCATTTTTCTGCTCTGTTTACTCGAATCGCACTGAACGATTGTGTGATATAGGAATTATATTGTGTACTTATAATTAAATTATCGAATTTATTCAACCTTACGCGTGCGATAATAATGAACTGATTAAAATGTTCAATCTGCTACATATATTTATTAGCTCAAACGCGTATACCTTTTCGAACTATATATATATTTTAAACAATTTCATTTCGTCGAATTAACGATCTCCAACGGCAGTCACGCCCAGATAACCCGAAATAATCCATCCCGACATTCGAATTCGCAATACACGGCCCGCTGCGTGCAGCTAATCCATCTTCTTTTACACCATGACAGTCACTTTCTGCCAGCCGCGTTCACGTCATATCCCGCTATCATCGGGTCATCCGCCTGGTGAACAATAAATCTCGCAGGCGAACAAAACTTTTCGGCAAGCGTGAGCCACCCACATGTTTATATATACGCGGCAAACGTTTCCGCGGCAATAACGAAATGTCGTAAAAAACTACTAAAAATGGCTGACCTCGATATCGAAACCAAGCGGATTTCCATGAGTTCGATTCCGTGCACATACACACACACTGTTGCCGTGACCGAGGTTAAAGAAAATCGTTTATTTTCATCGTACGTGCGCCGGACGAAGTATATAGAAAATGCGCGCGCGCGCGTTCCCTTCGTATATCCGTAAAAAGTAACGACATTAAATTGCGTTCTTTTCTTGGGCGCGCTCTCTCGGGTGAACGGAATGGGAGAGTCGTCGCGTTGAATTCGTAATTTAATTAGGGACCTCGCGGAGCGTATTGGAATCGATAAGTGTTTAGAAAAATGAAGTCGCGAATGCTCGCCGTTAACGTTTATTCGGTCACTCTATTGGCGTTATTTCAATTGAATGCTGTTTTAATCAAGAAACTATAAAAACTAAATGAATTGGTATACCATTTCGTTAAAGAAACATATAGTATAAATGTAAAGGTTTTTTGTATTATAATTTCAGACGTCTAGGTATATATATTACAAACTATAAGTAACGAAAAGGGTATCTCCAATTTAATAGTAATTAGTCTTCGGTATTTACATTTATCATCTACAAAAATTAACGAAATATTTATCACGAACGTTTTTTTCTCAAAGCTTTCTCGGTTACTTTAAAAACATTTGACACATCGCCCTCTCAACGCTCGCAAAGCACCAAGGCAATCACGAGCTCTGATCCATCACTCTACATCTCTCCCCCCAAAACATCGACCCTTCTCCGACACCTTACATCATCATCCTCCACATATGTACACACACTCACCCTGCCTGAGGTCACCGAGGCTGTCGACGAGGACATCGCAGAGCATCGCCTCCCACTCGTCGGCCCCGCTGAGGCCGTACTTGCGCGCCAGATGCCGGGCGATCGCGTTGCTCTGAGCGATCGGCTGGCCGTTCACCTCCAGCACCGGCAGCTGTCCGTAGGGCATTGCTGTAAATTGTAACGTACACACATCGTTATATATACATCTAGTTATGTATTGCTTGTTGATGAGGTGTGTGGGTTATCGGAGGTATTATAGAGGGCTGCGGGCTCGTACGTGGTAAGGAGTTTGAGGAAATTGTTCGGGGTTGCTTTTGATATGCTTCGTCTTTTGTCGTCGAATGTATAGGTATAATTTGGGGGATGATGAATGGGGCGTTAAAAAATATGAGTGAAACAATGTCTCGACAATTTAGTCAAAATAAATCTGCTTTGAAAAATTGCCCAATTAACTAATTATTATTTTAGAGTAACTAAATTTATTGAAAATAATGTCGCACCATTAATTATTAGCGCATTGTTTATCATTTTAAAGAGAATGTCTCTCGTGAATCGGTTGAATTATTGAACATTGAATACTGATGAATAGAGCGCAGTGAAAAGGTTGATTAACACCTGTTGATATTCTACAGGTATAGGGTGTGATAACGGTAAACTGCAGAAATAAAATAGAAAGAACGATGATCAAAAAAAGATGAATTTATGTTTTTTTTAATTAATCAACAAAATTAATGATCCAATTATGAGCATGCTTTATATAGGTCATGTAATTTTACTCTACAGTATGAAAAATACAAATCAAAGACAATCTAAAAGAGTAATGTTTTACCAAAAAGGCTATATATTTAATAAAATTAAAATTACAAAATTACCTTAGTATAGTTTATAACGTTGAAGATAAGATAATGAGCTGAGGTCAGAAGTATAATGAATCCAAGTCATAAAACATTGAGCATGCGTATAAAGAGCGCTCTTTGAGGGATTTGATAATGCAAGATTACTGTGGTATCCCAGGAGTATTATTAATTTTGTACTTTAGGAGCTTTTGTATGTCCCGCAGATAGTATGATCGTTATATGAGAGATTTAATAATGAATCAAAACAAAAAGAATCCTTAATTTATACTTAGTACTCAGAAATACGCGGTCGGCTCTTCTCAGTAACCGCTTCTTCGTTATATTCGCATAAATGATTTTTAAACACACACACTCTGCATCATTAACTCCCTTCCCCCAAATGACCTCGTGAGATTGAAATGCAACACAGAGGAGGGAGAGCGATTCAAAGAAGGTGAAGAGAGAGATCGACGAGACGATACCACACGACGATTTTTGGGAGCCCCGAAAGCGGCGAGTGCAAGACAAATTGGTGCTGGATGAAACTGCAACACTATGTCCCTCTATATGCGTATATATAAACTCACTACCTTACGCGCGCAGAGTGGAGATAAGACGAAACGGATAGGAGAAAATCCGCAAAGGTTATACTTAGGAGACAAAGGATTAGCGGGATGCGACGACGACGCTACGTGCGGATGATGAGATGCGGAGAGAGGGGGTAGTAAATAAGATTTTCAGGGTATGGGATGGAATGACGAACAAAGGGCTTCGAAGCGGAGCGAATTAGAGGGAAGTGGGAGCGAGAGAGGGAGAGATTAGGGTAAGATGATATAAACAGGTTTGTTAACTGGAGATTGAGGAATAAGTATGTATTGGGTGAACGGGGCGAGGTCGCAGCTAATGACAATTTACGGCGAAAGTGTAAGAGCGAGATTTGGGAGAGAAATGGGTGCTTTTACAGACACATTTAATGGCCATATAAGAAATATAAAAATAGCGTGAAAAGATAGCACGTAAATGCCGAAATTTAAAGCTTATCAATAACGCGTCGATCAGATAAGTATATGAGACTGATTCGTATATATAGGGGAGCGCAGAGACGACGTTATAGGGGAGGAAATGGAGTACGGGATGTTAGGGTGAAGACACGCTGGAGCGTTTCCAGCTGCGAAGGTACTAGCTCTCCGATCGCGTTAGGAAATGAGATTTTGATGTACTACAAATAGACTGTAAATATACAGCCCTTAAATCGACTAATAAATACATCGCGGTTTCGTTAATTACAACGCGCGCAAGGTATATAGTATTTTCTCAAGGCACGAGACACTCCGCAACATCGAAATTTTCTTTGTTCAGCCGAGCTGCGACCGTAAATCGTCTTACTTACTTCCTTCTTTGGCCGTTTTCCTCTCTCGGTCTCCGCAGACGTTTAAGACGTCGGCGTTCCCCACGGAAAGTTTCTCGCGATTCGCATCTTCGATACCGCGAGACAGCGATGGCGCGCTATACACAGAGAAAGCGCGGCCCATTCATTCGGGGCGTGCTATATATATAGCTGGCAACTCGGAAAAGCTAAGCGAACGCGTCTAAAAAGGGCGGCTGATACGGCGCTTTATAGCTACCGTGAGACGATTCGCGCGCAGTTTGAACAGTTTATAAAGAAATCGATCATTTATTATATATATTAGTGCGGTAAATTGAAGTTTTAGCTTTGAGCGTTCTTATATTTAGTGCGAGATATATATATTTTCTTTTTAATATATTGAAGGCTGCTTCTGAAGCTCGTGGCGCTCGTTACCTTGAATGTTTTCGCGCTCCGTAATTAAATTACACAGAGGGGCTGTGTTTCATAACGCTAATTTGAGAAATCAATACGGCTCGTGATTTCCTCCACGGTTTTCGGGCTGCAATTTAGAATATAACTTTTTACGCTACGCGACAGAATTTCTCGATTTATGCGCAATATATATACGTTATATAGTAATCACGAAATCTGCATTATTATATCACATTTTTAATGAAAGAATTAATGCAAAATTCCTCTTTGATACAAACAGATGCCGTGGAAATAGGTTACCTCGAAAATGAAATAAATATCACATTTCACGTATAAATTTTCCTTTAGCACAACAAACATACCTGAAATAATCGACGAAACCGAACAAAACCGCGCTGTAAAGTGAAAAATATAATTTGATATCTAGAAAATATTTGCGAAACCGTAAACCGTTGATTGCTTTTTCCACGAAAACGTTATACTATATATACATAAAACCTTATCGCCCTGAAACTGAAACGCAAAAGCAAATATTCATTCGGAATAATATTGTTGATGGCCTAATTGAAAATCAGCCCAATCGTTGTTTCCCACGTGTAATAGCAATACCTCGCGTAGAGCACATTTTACTGTAACGTAAACTCTTACGTTATTGTATAAATCAATGGTGTCCATCGTCCAATATATATTATTCTATATTCCTCAAATTTCCACGACATCAACCACATTAAATAAATAAAAAGCACCATATCACAGCGCACATTTCCCTGGGCGATATACATCATATCGCACACTTTTCACTCGCAGATTTGTACGCGGGCCGCGACCCGTCATGATCACGCCGCCCATCCATTTCGCTCGCTACACGTACTCGCGTATAACTGTTATAGTATTTTGTAACGCGATCGCGTATATATATATATATATATATATATATATATATATATCAACGGCGACGCTAATGAGTGCGAATATTGCGTTACCCCGGCCCGGCGTTTAATTGTTTCGCGCCCAGTTTTTGAGCTCCCACAATTCCGACGAGAATGCGAGGGGTTTGCGTTGGTTAACTTTCGGAGGATCGTAGTTTTATAAGGTTTGGAAAAGAGCAGAGTACATTTGGTGCAGCTGTGGCCAGCTATTATTCTTTGTGGAATATTGAAGAAGATTCAGTTTTTGGTGTAGAAATAAAGGAACGAATTCCGTTGATATTTTTGTGAAAAATATTCTGGAATGATAGTCATCATTCAGAATGATTCAAAATTCTCTTGAATATCGAAAAATAATCACGAATAACTATGGGAATTCTATTTGGACACATATTGGAATTTGTCGTATAGATAGCTATGACGTACGTCGTAGGACAGAATGCAGAAAATGAACAAATGTTTGTACAGGAAAAGAGGGAATACCTAGGCTTTAATTGGCTCTGTTATGCTTTGGCATGAAAAAGTAATCATACTCTATACTTTGTCTCAAAGCTTTGAGACTAAATAAAAGAACTTTAATTACGACCCATCTAATGAAAGTATCCTCAACAAACTCACCGCCTCCGCGCGGAATTACATCAAAATAATTAAAAGAGCATGCAGCATGTAATTTTCCGAATTCACACATAAAAGTAGCTCTAGCGTGTATGGGCTTGCTGTGCTATTACTCACACTTTTTCAATTCGGGCCAGCGCTCCTTCGGGACGCGCTCGTCGACGTAATCCACCCCAGCGTAGGCGAGTATGTAGCGGATGTGCTCGGCCCGGCCCCGGGCGTTGAAGTAGATTAGCTTGTAGCTCGGCTGCTCCTGCTCCAGCTCCGCCATTTTAGCGCCGCGCCTCTCTGTATACCTCTATCCCCGCGCCTAGCTCTCGCGCGCCGCACAGCCTTCCCCTGCAACAGCCAAATGGCCAATTGGTTAATTGACGAGTAATATGCGCCGCCGAGAGAGATCAACCCACGCTCGGACAAGAAAATTATGTAGTTATATTTTTTTCAAACATTATTTGGAATTCGCAATGGGTATCACTGGGATTCTTGTATTACATGCGTGTTATTATTATTATGAAAAATAATGAAAGCTTGCCGTGCTAGAAGTTAGCTAATTTTCAGTTAACTTTCTAGCTAAAAATAACACAATGCTCGTTATTTTATGATTATTTACGAATCAGAAATAAATTCTGGTATTTACACTTCATAAAATGGCTATTTTTAGATGAATTATGGTACTTTTGTATCATGATTTTGGCTAAAAATCCTTTCATTTAATTAACACGTTAGCTATATGAAATATAGTTAATTTGCTACCAAGATTGTTTTATATATAATCAATGTCTTTAGTTATTTATTATTCTTATAGGATATATAAATTTTATGGGTTTTATTGTCACGAGAAAGTACGCAATTTCCGCCGCTATTACAATCAATTCGAAGAGTATCCCGGGATAATGCTCGCAGGTATTCGTAAAATCGCTTTTAGCTAAATTAATTAATCACGAGTGAAGGAAGCTGGCACGCAGTAATCCCCATTACCGTAGGGAACAACGGCCATCCCCTACTGTAATAATGATATAATTTGTCCGTATAAACGTTCATTTCGCGCGCGGTGCTCGATCGAATAATTAAACGGAGGGCGTTAGCTAAGAAAACTTTTTTTTTAATTAAGGGAGCTTATAGCTAAGTAAATATATATTATCTGTGTTTAAACAGACCCTTCGTTTCATTATATTATTCACATTTTAAAAGGTCGGTTACTGGTTATTATCAAACTCGGCTAGTAGTATTATAACAAATACTTCCTGGTAGATTTTTAGCAAAAATCATAATGCAAAAATAATATAATGCATCTATAAAAGTTATACTATTTCTTAAAATACATATTTTATGAAGTGTAAATATATTTATAATTATGAAATACAAAGTATGTTAGTTTTTAGCGATAAACTTAACTGAAAAATAGCTAGCTTCTGGTTATCATTTCCTTTTTAGGACTAGATTTAATATAATATTACAGTAATATTACAGTAATATTAGATTAAAAAGAGACTGTTTTTTTTTCTTGTTAAAAAGCAATTTTGTAATATATCATACTGACCCACGGGCTTATGAACCATAAAAGCACGCTGATCTTTGTCCAGCTAATTTATGTTAATTTAAATTGAAAAACATATATTCTTTAAAAACTATATCCACAATCATTGCATGTACTTCGATGAAACTAAAAGCCACTGCATTCAATAAACGCAAAAGTAAAATCAACTCAATTACGAGCTGACGGCCAAGACTAACAAATTACGAACTCTCGGCCAACCTCATCCAAAACGAAGGAGAAAAAACAAGCGCGCGGATCGAAGCTCATCACTCGCAGCGAGTTATATAGCCACGCGCGAGCACGAGATTTAATAAGAAAACTCGTAAGATGAGGAGGGAAAAAACTTTCCCTATATATATACATATACATTCCTTATTGGATATCCGGTCGATCGCCGAGGGATATGGATTCGTGCGTCTACGAGGCAGCCAGTAATCACGTAAAATTCCGTGAAAGTTGTAATAATGAAGGGATGAGGGTAGGTATTTCTGAATTTTGAGGTGGTAGTGTGATTCGTCATCGATAAAGGTGGTCTATATATGTAATTACGATATTTATGTGACTCGAAAGCGTGACTCGGCGTGATTAATTTGCGGTTGATGTGAGAAACCGATTTGTCACTGTCACCGCGCCGAAAAAACCTTCGGTTTATGGAAGAAGGCAAGAAGGTGAAACGAAGTTTTTCCTCTTTAAGATGCGGGTTTTTTCTCATCACGTATACATGTTTTGTAAAGTTGTCGAGACATAATAGTTGATTAAAATGTTTTGATATTAATAAACTTAGAATATAGTATTTCAAATTTTTCCCTACTGTCCGCAATAAATGTATATATAAAAATAGTTTTCTTCCAATAACATAGATTTGTTTGGTATAACGTGTGAAATTCTTCCGCGGCTTACATTTTGTTTGAATCAAGATATATAACATTTCTCGAACACTTCGATGATGAATGTGCTTTCACGCTAGCAAAACTAATCTTGAAGATTTATTTCTCCAACTCATAAATATTTCAAAAGTCGAAATAACGATTGTTGATGCAAGAGATTTTTTTCCAACATTTACGTCCTTTCTATATAATCCATCATTGTATTTTAATCGTTTTACAAATTCAAAATCAGATTTTCGTTTCGTCTACACAGATTTTCCATTCCATAAAAGTGTCACGAATGTACGTAGACATACCTCGGCAAACATAGAAAAATGTAATATCATTTTATAAGATAAGAATTTTTCAACTGTACAAGAAAATTCTAAACATATATCCACCTAAACCTATACGTTACCACGGTATCGACACATTTCCAGCATTCTCCGCTCTCGCGCATCAATAGCAATATATATACCATGCGCGAGCCCCGCGAGCTCGAAGAAAGCACGTTGGAAAATTCACTTGGATGCACCTTGCGAGAAATTATACTTGAAATTCTCCCCGAAGCTGTCTGTATGTGGGTGTGCATCCTGTCTCCCGAGCCACCGGGGCAAATATGTTGGCATATACCTATATATATCTACGTCGATGCTCGCGGAGCGTGGAATTTGATGCTCTCTCTCAGCGAGCGACGGGAATCACCGCAGGATTACGAGGGGCGAGGGTTAATGGAATTGTGTACTGAGATTGTATAGATGTTACGGGATGGAATTTTTTGCTTTTGGAATAATTACTCGAGGTATGATGGCACGTGCTGGGAATGTCGGGGTGACCGAAAATAATAAAATTTGTTGCACTGATCTGGTTAGGAAATCAATATACTTTAGTTGAATTTCGAGCTAAAATTCTATGCAGACATAATTCTTTTACTGATGATTCTTTGGTTATAGGATTTAATAATTGAAATTCTTAGATACGTGATATAGGTGCAAAACGTTCAAAAAGACTGAACAAACGATATATAACAAAAGATATTTAGTTGACAAAGCCGAGTATTCTCAGCTTGAATATAAAGAGAAAAGAAGAAAAAAAGTAAGGAACAGCCAATACCACTTACCAATCCTCATTAGACTGTGACAGCGCACTTTTTATCTCGTAATAGATGTAAATGTATTGCCGTCTATTTAAATACTAAATTACGAACGTTGCATGAATTACTCATGAGACAAAGAAGAACCAACCCCCCACTCAAATTACGCAGTATATATATATATATATATATATATATATATATATATATAAGTATAGAGAATAAATTTTCCGAACGAATACCACCAGATTCACTCATCAGCGCTATATACACGCCCCATTCCCCAAAAACAAAAATCGTTAACCCCACGAGCCATTTAACCCATCATTCAATTACAACCCCCCGATCGCTCGGCCAACTTTTATTACACACACACATATATACCACGCGAGAAACACGATATACTCCCATTGGAATCCGCGCGGCTTAGATCATATCGCGCCGAGGGAGAGGGAACGCCGGCCGAGAGAGAAAAGCGCGAAAACGAAGCGAGCGTGAGAAAGATTTCCCTTCGAGAGTTCACTGGGAGCTTTTAGAGCTTCTCTTTACGCGCGCGTTTCTTTTCGTTTCGCGACGACGCTGGTTTTTTTCTGTAAGTATATACTTCTTGTTGTGCGCTTTGTCGGATTCGCGCATTGCTATTGTATATATATATATATGTATATATTACGTTACTTCTTTCTTTTTTTCTTGTTTTGTTTGAAGGGTTTACGCAAGAACGGCGACTCGCTCAAAGGAAAAAATTGTAAGTACCGTTCGTCCTTGGATCCACCTCAATCGGTGTGTACTTTGTGTACGAATGGAGGGATCTTGAAGCTTCTTCGATTTCTCACGGTTCTTAACAGTTTTTTCTCTGGTACCACCACTCTGCTTCAAGTTTATTTTGCTGCGCAGAATATCATAGAATTTTGAATACTTTTGAAATTATCGTATAACTTATTGTTATATTATAAGTTACTTATATTCCAATAAAACGCAATGTATAGAAAAATCTGTGGAAATGAAGATTTTTTTTCTATGAGATAAGCGTTTGAAAATTCTAAATTTCAATAATAAATTCTGCACGGAGGTGCTGGTTTATGGTTCGAACGCGGTATACTGTTTGTAGAGTCCGATGCTTTATACGATTCAGCTACGATAGCTTCGGAGCTCACAACCCAATTTCCGACTCTTGCCAGTCCCGTATTTTTCCCTCGACATCGTTCTCTTAACGCAGTCGTAAAACATTTCGACGACACTCTCGTTCTTTCCGCGATAGCACCAGTCGCGCGTTTAATTATCGCGATTTAACGAGAACCGCGCGCTTTCATATACGTTATGTACTTTTCCTACACCGCGCAAACAAAGCGGCCGCGCGCGACGTCGCCAAATACTCGCGCAAGCGGAAATGCGAAAAGTTTTCCCTCGTCTTCGTTGTTGTCCCGCTTTCGCGGCTCCGCCATGTACATACCGCGGGGGAAAAGTTTTATTTTCGTTAATGACTTCCTACGCGCGCCGCGCGTGCGCTGCATCTTTCAGAATTCCAAAGTTATGTAACGCGTTATATTGCGAGATTTCCTTCTTTTTTTTTTTTTAAAGTAAATTTGCGAACAATGTACGGTAGCGAAAAATTGATGACCTATATACTTTGTAATTTCGTCGTTATATGTACATCTGCGGTATATGGAAAACCGCGTTCGAGAAGAAAATAGAGACATAGTTTCGCTGAAATCTCTGCAAGTTCTTTACGATCAAAAGTACACTCAAATTGCTTCGGCGCACGTATATATATATATATATATATATAAATATACCCTGACGATCGTTGTTTCCCTTTTCTCTCGAGGAAAGCGAACGTCGAGCTCGACGGGGAGTTGTAAAAACAAAATACGGGAGAGACAGTTTTCTCGGCAGAAACGACGACTTTCCAATAAGATCTAGCGAGGCCATACCGCGCCCCGCGACGCTTCGATTGAGAAAAATGCTTTGTGCATCGGAAATGTCGCTCCCGTATACAAAGGGCAAATATTTTTTCGTACGTTTGCGATATGTAAGTCAATATACATTATATTATTGATTTTTCTTCTATTATTTTCTGCTTTTGAATCGTCATTTCGTATATTTCATTCGACTATTTTGACTTTGTCTTCAGATTATTATTGCTTTCGTATAAGAAAATATAATGCAAATAATCCTGCAAGGAAAAAAATGCATTTGTTATCGTAACCCCCCTTGGTTAACAAAGCGTAGAGCAAAATCGAATAGTTATATTGATTAACAAACAAGTAGTAGTTGTTATATCGTTATTTAAAGTTCCTTCAACCAAAAATTGATTTTTCCAAGAGTAAAAGTAGTCAATGCTACTATTGATTTAGCTGTTGTTTATACTCACTTTCAATAGTTATTGCTACCAATTATTTGTATAAAAAGCCCAGCCAATAAAATGGTTACGATAACTATATGTATTGGTTCTGTGTGTGTTTGACTCATTCGAATTGGTACAGTATGACTAATTTTTTGGTTATTCAAACCTGCAACCTTTTTTCGAAGCTATTTCTAATATTTGCAATAGCAATACTGAACACTTTATTAACGTACTCACGTAATATTTGCAATAGCAATACTGAACACTTTATTAACGTACTCACGTCGAGCTTCAATTTCAACAGAATCAAGCAATCAGACGAATGCCACCTCGTAGTTCACACACCCATATACACACACACACACACATGAGAACGATAGATCCGCCGTCGGGCAGCGCTGTCGATGCGATAATCATTCACAAGGGGTTAGCGAAGCGAATCGTCGCATTCAACACGCTCGGCGCTTGTACATACCTTCTTTTTCAAAACTCAAAATCGACACATTGAAACCTAATTTATGCGAACGCGAATTATAAAGAATATATATATTTATACACC
>JAPYZO010001905.1:0-25040 GCA_030522905.1 Torymus flavipes
AATTTCTTTTTGGAAACTTTGAGTAGATCAGTCCTGGGCTAAATGGCTGAGGTTTGAAGAGAAGGGCTTTTTTTGACATTTTCTTAAAAAGTAAGAAGTCGCTCTAAAAAAAGTAGTGCACTCGATGGACGCTGTACAGCGGCGGATCTTCATTCTATATGCTATAATGAAGAAGAAAAACCTTGTCCCGAAGGTGTGCTCGAAAAAAATTTTTGAAATTGTGTTTTCGGGTTTTGTCGCCAATTTCATCGGAATTGCACATATATTCTGATAGTAATCAACAAATCTAAAGAAATTTAAAAATATGAATTGGCACAGCTACGTCCCTATAAATTCACTTGGGGTATAATTCACGTATTAATTAAATGAACGGACAACGCACAAACAAATGCGCGGATACGCTTCATGATCGGATTCTCTGATAAGCAAACGGTATGTGTATAACGCATGCGTGCCACGTGCATGGCAAAAGCTGACCCTCTCCATACGTCAACCGAGTCTCTCTCTCGCTCTCTCTCTTTCGCCCGCCTGCCTCTAATGCATATCAGCCACGGTGACCTGTCGATAATCAATTCATAAACGAAAACTCAATTACAATCGCCATGAGATCCCGCGGGCAGTACTAGAGCAAATTACGCGCGTACGCGCTGCAACCATCCCAAAGCTGCGATTATGCATGCCCTCTACGCACTTATCCAGATCTCCCTCTCGAGTTTTCCTTTCCTAGCTAGAAAGAAATCTCGTATTCCGAGGTTTATATCCGACGTGTAATTTGCCAAATTAAGAGCACAGCGCTGCTTGTGCATCTCTCTCTTTTCCTCTCTCTCCCACACAGCGGAAAAAAGTGCGCACTGACAGATCGCGCGGGAGGTGTAAATTGAAACGGGTCGGGGCGTACTCGGCGGCCGGGAGCAATTTTCCCGCATTACGTATCTCTCAATCCCAGCTATATTCCGGGCGCGCGACCCTTTGCACGGCCCTCTAGCACCTCACTTTTACGATCCCACTGCTTTTAGTTTCTGGGAAAGCCGCGTGAGGTTTGTCGATTACCCTTGGTTTTTTTCCGCCTCTCCTTGGTCGATCCTCGTGGTTTTATAGGCGCCAGAAATGATGAGAGAAAGAGCGAGAGACGGAGGGGTGTATATGAACGAACCGTGAGAATTCGCATCGACGCCGGATATTTAATTTACGAGGTCTGCGGTCGGGGGTATATTTTATTGGGATCGAATGAATTTGCACGTGCGCCGGTATCGTTTGTCGATGAAGCTCACTCACTCACTCTCTCTCTTTCTTTTTTTTTCGAGATATTTATTTTATTCGTCTTGAATAATATGGCTTTTTTGCCACGACGCGCCCAAGTTCGCAAGGCATCCGTTGAATTTAATACAGAATATTTGGACAGGTTTGAATGATTGATGTGTAAAGTGTGCAGTGTATGGGTAGGGTATACAATTTTTATTTTATTCGTAGTTTTTCATAAAATTTTAAAAGGATGGCTTGCCCGAGGAATGATTTAAACGGGATGAGGGTTTCTTCGATATGTTGGATAAAAGGTATTTAATTATTAAGATGAAGATAATTTCTATTGCGCTTCTTAGGATGAACGGAAATCCAATTCAGTTCCTGTGTTAGCTGATAAATTACTGAAAAATGAACTGATTGTAGCTTCAATGAATATACTTCTCGAACGAATCTGTATATGTTTTCTCCTTCTCTTCGTCAATTCGAATATAGAGAGGGGAAGAAAAAATAGAAAATATTGCATTGCTACTGCATATGATATATCTATCAGTTAATCTTGTTTTGAGGAAAATATTTGGGTCATTTGCGTGGATTACACGCCCAGCTCAGAAGTGTCATAAAAAGAGTCCGTTATAAGTAAATTACCGAAGGAGCTTAGCCGTTGGTCGTTCATATGTAAGTAAAAGGTCTGTATTGTTGACTTTTTTTTAATTCTTCGTTTGTTACCCTTAGCGTTGGTTATTATTCCTTATATGAGTTTTTGACTTTGAGAAGACTTATATTTTTAATTTCTTGCTTTGCGTTATGGCGAGGATGCAATATATGTATATGTGAATTCTCTAAATGTCCAAGTAAGAAGAATTTTCTAATAAAAGATTGTCAAACCCAAAGGATTTAAAAGGTCATTTTTTAATTTTTTGTAAAGATTAATGTTTTACGTCAAATCATAGTACGGTTATTATAAACTATGTATATCCGACTGTTTTTAGTAATAAAAAATTCAACAGTCCAAGACTTTCCAAGAAGAATTTCAACCAATATAGCATTGTCACTCATAAGCAACTTTCCCGGCGCCAAAGTGTTTAAAAGCTATCAATTATTATAGATCTAAAGTCAGGCGTTCGTTTAGTTTGCAACGCTTCCTTCTCAAAACTTCAACCCTTAGAGATTCGGAAGATGCGAAGTTCTCCCAGGCTCCTTAATTCGAGTCGCCTCGCGCGATACAACATCGCAAGTGTCTCGTCATCAATTTTACAGGAAACTTTCGTGCACGCGAGAAAGGAGGAGAGTGAGAGAGTGAGCCAAACGAGTTTTGGAAATCCTTAATGGGACCGAGTGAGAAAGCGATCCCTGGCGCGATCCTGCATCTTTTATGCGGTACTGCGCGTACTCGGAGGAATTCCTCTCGCCCCCGCTATACTTCTGCCACTTCTGGGCTCTAATGAAAAACGTTTATAGCCTTGTATTTATGAGGTTCGAATTTATGGTTTTCATAAATGCACGTTTAATAACCAACATTCAATAATAATAAGGTTTAATGACGACCGCGATAATAATACAGCGGTATTATTATCAAAGGGGAGAATTTAATGCCGCGCGGGGAAACATTATTCGCGATCATTATAATATATAATAATTGCGAAAACCATTATGTCATCCGTGAATCGTCGAGTAGGTTTTGTTTTAAAAGCACGCGTGAAAAATTAAGTCCGCACATATATGTACGTTATAGCGGGAGCTCGCACGGGGAGAGAATAAACTCTCGTGCTTTTCGACATGCTCACTTATTCCGGGCAAAGAAGAGAAAAATGAATAATGAAAAAGGCTGGCGCTGGCGCGCGAGTGCGTGAAATGGTCGGCACTCGGCCTTTCTCTTTTCCTCGGCAAAGCTCAGCTTCGCACTTGAAGCTCTCGTGCGAAATCGCGCCGACTGCTTCGTCCGACGGTAATAACTGAGTTTGACTTGTACCAGCCACAGCTGGAGTTTCTGGTTAACGGTGCGGTGCTCCAATGGAAAATATTCGTGCGATAAAAAAAGAGGTTGAAAAAAAATTTTCTAAAAAAATCAAGTTATCAGTTTTTCTGAGCAAATTGATTTTTTTTATAATTTGTGAAATGATGTTATGTTTGTTAAAATGTGTCAGTTTCTTGCATAGCAATTGGAGCCCTTATTTGATATACGAATATACTTTCGAATCTTTAATTCAAGTTTCAGTCAGTTTAAAATTATAAGTAAAACTTATTGCAACAACCTGAAGTTCGATCCGAAATCGGTTAAATAACTGATAAAGTGAAGTTTTTAATAGGACTAACTAATCTGGTAGCTGCGGTTGGTTTCGAAAAGTAAAATTTGGAATGCTGTTATATATTGTAACGTGGCGGATTTTTACCACGTTAGTTTCGCGTTTCAGAGAGAGTATTTCTACTAGGAAATCCCCTCTATTGGCAGTCAGGAGGAAAGTTCTCACCTCAGCGTCCACTCGTAATTTTGTATTTTTGTTTATTATTTTTTTATTTTTCATACGTTTTATTGTATCGGGCGAGCATACTTCGAGTTCCAGTGAACTGTAATGAAGAGCCGCCTTGTTCACTGTCGTAAGCGTCCGTCGTAACATCACACCGTCCACCGCACCACCGTCACTACGTAGCTTCCAACATGAGCTGAAAATCATCGCCTCCAGCGGGGACTAATTGCCGAAGTCACGTATTTATTTTGTTTGCCTTTGCGAGTTAATTAATTAACTAAATAACTTCGCATTAATGTTATCTCTCCCACTCATTAAATGCATTAATTATTCGTGCCTATTTAAATGCCTTTGCATCTTGCACGCTCTTATTAAAATGCTGAGTCGAGCATATCAGTAATTCGATATTCAAATTTTCATGCCTCGAAATATTATTTGTCTAAACCCAAATATAATCAGGAGTATTTCGTTGCTGCCCATGTAACTAAATCTCCCCGTTATAATATACTTCCATTTTAATGATGGATGAACTGAAAAAATCATTCCAACTTAAAGATTGCATCCTAAAATTTAATATAAATATACTAAAATCGTTAATACAAGTTTTGTTCAGTAAAGATCCACCATTTATAACAGCCACAAAGGAAGCGATTAATCATCGGTAAATTAAAATCAGACATTAGTGTTATTATGTACAACGATAACTCAATTAATCTTTTCGAAAAACCTTATAAATGAGGAAAGGGAGAAGTCACTACTGCAGCCACACGGCGAACCTTTTATCATCGTTATAACATTTGCGAACGTATTTTATACTTGAAGAGGAGTCCGACATGGGAAAGTAAATGACCTGGAGACTTTAGTCGTCTGCGAAATTAGTCGACCAGGGTACTGTGCATGGTCGCTTGAAACGATCAGCCTTTCACTACCTCTGTCGCGTGAAAATTATCGGCTTTGCGGTCGTCCGCATGCATGTACACGACCACCGTGTATCTCTTTCGCGGGTGCTGTTTTGTGCGGCGGCGAGAGTGAGGAAATAATTTTGCCGGGCGCATTGTGCGCGATTATTATTCTCTAAACTTGCGCGGTTTCCACCTAAAGCTGGCGATAGTATTATAGGATAGCAGCAGCTTCGCGGAGCAATTCATTATTTAAATTAGCGGCGCGCGCTTAGCTCCTTTTCGCTCGGGATTGCCGAACAAGGACTGATAAATAGATCCTTCGTGGGGATGTTATCTCTCTCTTTAGTAGCATAGTGTCTAGCGCTCGTTCAAACTGTTAATTTAGAACTTATAGAACAATGAATCAAGTAGTTTTTTTTAACCTTCTGAGGGGAGAGCGAATACAAATTATCGTATTGACTAATCGTTGGTAAACGAATAGTATTTAGAATTTGAAAAACACTATACTAGAAAACTTATTCTCACTTATAAGATACAATAATTGTGTTACTATGTTATCGCCATTCAGAAACTATAATAATACTCTTTAGGAAATATCGAAAACCTCACGATCAGAAGAACGTGTTACTGGAGATATTGGCTCAATGAAATCAATATCTCATAATGAAAAAAATTAAAGTGCGATAAATCGAAGGCCTTCGCTTTGATAAATAGGTGCCAGATGCCTTGGAAGTTTATCGCGCGCGCAGAAGGGTCCACGTCCGAACCGACAAGTAGCGAGAATCGATTCTTCCGATCCACTGATTCAGAGTGTTTGCCAGTTTGTTAATCTGCAACACGAGTTTATGTGAACAAATCCGTGATTGATTTGACTGTGTTTCCACGTATACTGTATTTTAAAAATGTGCAGATACATTTCCTATTGTTTTATCAGAAAAACGTATAAATATCTTCGTATTCTATAATATAAACATAAAACAAATCATTTTATCCCGAGTTCTTATACGTGGAATTCAACTACCCCATTGAAGCGCTCGTTTTCATACAGCAATAAAACTGTGTGGCCACACATTTTTATGCACCAGTTTTCGCAACACTCACCCATAACTTATCCGGTGGAAATCTCATGTATTCTCGCGCAACCTAATCGCGGCCCACAATCGCCCTCACGTTTTACGAGAGCATCAGCGAGAAGTATGTATACATACACAGACGCAAAGCCACAGCCTCACTCACACGCACGCGCTAGATACTCATCTCCCCGCTGCGAGACACGACAAAGAGGCGCTCGCAGGCGTCTCCGCGCCTGCGCGCATGTTGCTTCTAAACGAATATTATCTCGAAACAATTCACGCTCGGCTGCACGCGCTCGCGCGAGTGCGTATATATATGTGGCGCGTTATCTGCCGCTCGCAGAGTGAAGCCACGACGACGCGCGTTGACGTCGACAATGCCGCCACGTCGCGTTCTCTCTCTCCCTCTCTCTCTCGCATCACGTCGAAATATCTTTCGGTCCATTTCCCCCCTCCGCGCGTATCTATTTTCTTAGGTACGATTCGACACGCGTGCGCCAGCGTTTCCTCTCGTCGAAGAAGAGTTACTGAAGTGTGTGCACACACTGTGGCGGTATGGCGTGGTGAAAAATGGCCTACAGTCCCGAGAAGCTATCTCGTTGGGTTTCTACTTTGTCGCTCGTTCGCTCGCTCGCACGCGTCCGGGGATTTCTGTCTTTTTTTCGTGCGTTGCATCATGCATAAAAGACCACCTGACATCCTCGATACGAGCGAATGGGTGATGAAACTAGAAAGAACGGCTCAGCTCTACATTAATAGCATTGCTTCGTAAATGCGGGATTGGCTTTGTATTGCCAGCAGCGCGGTTTCTTGCTTTTGCTTGCTACGCGCAACACCTTGTTCGCATTCCGAATGCGATGCCTACTTATACTGCGAGCGAATTCTAGAGTGTCAGGAGGTAAAATAGAGTTCACGTGCGCGTTGCATTTGCGCGATGGGTGAGTCTCTCTGTTATGATAAAGAGGCTGCGACATAATGTCGTGTAACATTTTCCGTCACGTTTGGATACTTTGTTGTTCTTTAAGCAATTTTTATGTGAATTTTAGTTTATTAAAAGGGTGTCTAGAACAATGTTGATTTTATTTTTGTTGAAAGAGCTACAATAATATTTTAATAAATTGATGTAAACTCTACAGATCTGAGAGCTCCAGTTTTATGACGGACCATGTATATTTTTTACAGAGTTAACATATTTCAGCTCGTATTTGAACGTCAATGGTAACTATATTCGTAACTCTATTTTAGAATTTAATAAAAACGTGAGTTTTTACTGAATTTAACCATTAGACCGCCGGAATTGATTATACCCTTAGAAAGTGCTAA
Source organism: Torymus flavipes (assembly GCA_030522905.1). Lineage (NCBI taxonomy): Eukaryota > Metazoa > Arthropoda > Insecta > Hymenoptera > Torymidae > Torymus > Torymus flavipes. The sequence continues at coordinate 7,006 of JAPYZO010001905.1, forward strand.
AACGTTGTATTTATATATCATGGACAAAATAATCGATAATATTTTAATTCGTCATAGCATTTATATCTAGGCTTTCTGGCTATTTATACGATTGCACGTGGGATGATTGTGAAAACGAGCCCAAATTAGACTCACTCAGTAACGCTTATAAGGTTAGCATATATTCGTGTACCTATAACAATCCTGATTGGTAATGTAAAATAATAACCGACCGCAATTGTTCATGACGCGGTTGGCCAGAAGTCTTGCTATTCATCCATCCCAAATCCAATCAATCGACGTTTCTGGCGTCCCAGTCCGAATTTAACAAGCGGTCAGCTTTATCCCATTCTAGTCGAGAGATGACCTGTCTATTTTTGTATTCTATTTAACCAATTTAACGTCTTATAATCAATTGCCATGTTCAACAAACTACAACAAACAGATCGGCATTGCTTTCTACTAGATCAGATTTTCTTGCTTATTCATATAGCTATTTTACTCATATTTACAATCAAATACTTATATCTTATACTCATATTTACAATAAAATATAATAATTTTTACTACAAAAATATTCTCCATGCATTTGTAGTTTTTATTACAAAGGACCATGTTTGATAATCTTCTATCAACTGTTAATTATTTTTACAATTGCAACACTAACTTTGAGTATTATTGAAGCTGATCTTATGATGCTAGATCTTTGCAACTTAGATCCGTTCGAAGTGGATAACGAGAACGAAAGTGCCCTTCCCTCATCAGTGTAAAGAATCTCGACGATCGTACTAAACAATTTCCCCTGACAAAAAGTTTACGTAACAGTAAAGAAAAAGCCTCTTCTTTAACACTTTTTACCTTTTCCTGCTCCTTCTCTTCACGCTCGTCCCGCATCAGTACGGTATGCACAAGGGCCAGCGTTTATCAGCATCCCTGTTCGGCGTCATCTGTCGTTAAGGGTACGCGCGCGCTCCAAGGGTGAGCCGCGCGTCGTGACTCGTAACTTTTGCTCCATAAATACGGAAGTGCTGGAGGGCCTCCTCGCTCATCCGCCCTCTCTCTCTCTCTCTTTTTCTCCCTTTTACTCGCTTGCATTCTTTTATCTCGTTTCTTTTATTACGCCGCGCGTGCCCTCTCTCCGACCCCGCGTGATTTCGAGTTTCAGTTTTATTTCTCTATCAAATTCGACATTTATCAAGCACTGCTTTTGAATTCATCGTTCGAGACGCATGCATTATTCATCAACTGTTTATTATTTTTCTTTCACCGAAGACAGATAAAATTTATTGTTCCTCTGATGCGTCTAACATTCTTTTGCGATATTATGATCGTGATCACATAAAATCTTGTTGTGTACTAGGGTAGAACATTTTATGTATTTTCTAAAATAAACAGTCCATCGAGTCAATTAATTATTAAAAAAAAGTTTGGAAATAGTTTAGTTTTCATTTTTTTATTATTTTACGAATAACATAAACTTATCACATACAAGTAATCTTTTGGTGTTGAGATTACACAAAAGTTACTTAATCACTGTGGAAGTCGGAGAAGTTGGAAAACTTGTCGTAGCTTCCCTCCGAAGCCTTAAGTAATTTAAGAACAAGCCCTAACTAAATTGTTAACGTTTATCTGAGTTCAAGTAACACTTGAGGAAGTTTTTGATGGTATTTGAACAACACAATCAATGCGGTATAACAATATTTATACAACGAAATTACCGATAGATTTTTCGGCACTAAATTTTAACGTTGTGGATTTAAATTTATGGCGAAAAAAAGATGATTGTGTAACGATTCTCTACTAATTGCCAAATGATATTTTTCAAAATTACTAATTCAGGATTTAAAATCATTTATTTTTATTCTTGCAACGTTTGTCATAAAAATGTATTATATAATCAAAAATTATTTTAAATCTTACTGAGCCGTGAAGAGTTTTTATGATTTGGCAAAACGCAGAATTTTTTGTTCAAAGTTTAAAGATATTACCCAGCTGCAGAAAACAATGCAAGGTCACCTTTTTTTCGTCATTGTTTCGATCTTAAATTCTTACGTAGTTTTGTAAATCTTTCATTTAAAATATCAGGAACTAAATAGATGTTCCATAAAATGATACTTATAGGGTGACTTCACCAGGGGTGGAACAAACACCAGTGAATGAACATTTAAAAAAAAAATCGTTGACAAAGTATATTTTCAATATTTCTGGCATCATGAACCACCTTCCCCCATTTCAAACTTTGAAATAAGTCATTTTTTGACAGTTTAATATCATAAAAGCATTTTATTTAAGCGATTAAACATATCACGTGACCCGTTCATTCACTGGACTTAAATGTGTATTTACTGGTAAAGTCACTCTACCTGTTCACAGTTGTCTGAATCTGTCATATACCACTGAAACTGACAAGCGTTCAATTTTTTTTATAAATAGATAAATTAATTATTATCACAATTTGTGAATTTATAAAGAAAAAAATATTATTTGATTATAATGTTAAATATATCTCAATTCATTTTAAAGCAATTTATGGGTCTCACCAGTCATACGTTGAAATATTTCTAGCGGAACAAATCAAATTGAAAAAACGTTTATAATGAAGACTATACATATCCATGCCCCTTAGGAAGACTAGCACAACTCGTGTTTTCTTATGGAGATTAACACAGAGAAACCTGAGTTGTGCTAGTCTTCGGGGCGTCGATCGAGTATATCTTTTCAAATTTAATATTTGATGAACATTTGAATAACAAAATGTACATTTAGTCTTAAAGTATTTTTTTTGCCTAGCGGACCAAAAGTACCACTTTTGCTTCCGGTGCCCGATCGGAAAAGTTGTATTTTTGGCCTCGCTAGGCAAAAAAATCGTATATGCACCACGGGAGCAAACAAAGAATGCCTCAGATCGCATGTTTATCACCTCCGCCTTCGGTTCGGGTGACGATTTACATGAGATCTGGGACATTCTTCACTTTTTCTCCCTAGGTGCATAATATACTAATTTTTCAATTATTTCTATTTAATATTATTATTTTCATTGCCGTTTTTCACTTTACATATCGTATATTTACATGACGTATAGTCACACTCATGAATACGCTCATTATTCATTACACGTCAGCATCGCTATGATAAACAATTACTATTCACTTCGCTTAAAACTTTGTAATCTTTTAGACCTACTCTAATCACGAGGCAGTTTTTAATTACACAAGTCGCTTCTCCAGCTCTTACACCCATAATGTGCCCGGATCCTGTCAATACGCTCGTTCGCGTTAAATTCAAGTGCAACTTCAATTTGAACACGCGCACGCTCGTATATATATCCGTGTGAACATATGTATATGTGCGCGCGCGCTCGCGCATGTGTGTGCGCATGAGTTTCGATTGTCCGCGCGCACATCAGAGTCGCTCTAATCGCGCGAATATACGATGCATGACCTAATTCGCGGGATATCTCGCGCGCAAGCTAGGCTTTTCTATTCGTGTCCACGTGGGCGAGAGGAGAAGAAAGGGGTGGAGGCAGAGAGAGAGAGAGAGGGAGAGAGAGAGAGAGAGAGATATCGAGAGAAAAATATTTCATATCAGTTGTTTGCGCGCCGAGTGCCACTCCGGCGGGTCTTCCTAAGAGGAGGAGGAATAGGAGACAGTCGCTGTTTGCACGTGTGGGTTGTGCTGAAGTTGCTGATTTAGTTTGGGGCTTTCGAGAGGACATTAATCTCTCGTTTTACGAAATCGTTGTTTTTAAACTTTTTTTAAGCCACTTGACATTTCCCAGTTTTTATTACTTATAAAAGAAAGTAGAAAAAAGTTTAAGAGTTTAGTTTAGAAGTTGGTAGGTTTCATATAATAATTTGACGTTTGATATGACTATTTAAATAAAACTAAATATTTAGATAAATGCATTGAAGGGATATTAAAGCTATTAGAGGTACTTAAATTATAGTTTTCGTTGTTCTAATTTCATTTCAATACAGAAAAATTGTATATAGTGTCGATAAGTGTATTACCGACATTTTATCTATTTTCTTTGTATCATTTTTATTTCCAAAGTTTCACGTAGGCAGCCTTTGTTATCTAACTTATCTTGAATAAAATGCAATTAAAAACGTTAAAAAAAATTTAAGTTATTGAATTAGAATGACGAAAAATAGTATGTCGGTACCTGTAATCGTATATGATTTTCGGCAATGAGATTTAAATTGGCTACTATCATTAATTTCTATATTGTCTATTTAATTAATGAGTGTTTAAGGTAATAGATGTAATAAGGAGGTACGTCATTCAATTTTCATCATAATTACGTAAAATTGTAGCAATAAAAGAACAAATCGTTTTAAAAGTAGTTTACTTTAAGATACGCAATTTCTTCGCGAAACAAAGTATATTTCTTTTATAAAATAATGTAATAAAGTTACGTTTAAAAGAGAAATTAATATTTTGTTTTTGTTCTGTATTAAATTTATAAAGGAAAATATTAAAGATAACCATATTGCTTCTATTTTCGCGAAAAGCACAACAGAATACACGATATCTAGGAAATTGTCACAGTTCATCCATATCTTCGTCGTGCGCTCTTTTTCAACATGTGAAATAGAAGAGAGGGAGCGGGAAAAAAGAGAACGTGCCACCAACAAGAGCCACACGTGTCGCGGCTCTTGATCCCGAGGAATTGGCTCTCGATCCGCGAAATTCGCTCGCGTCGCTGATCGAGAATCGTCGACTACTCGCTTTATACCTGTATATACCTCCACTCCTTGTCCCACTGTCGCTGCCGTTTCGCGCTGCTCGTCGCCGAAAGCGCCTCTTGCCAAAAGCTCACTGTTTTGCGGGTAATGCGATTTTTCGAGAGTTGGCATTTATAGATTCTTATCTCTCACGAGAAAGCGTAAGTAGAAGTGCTTACAAGCGTGCATTGCAATAGGTTGTGTGGAAAAAGATGTTAAAAGAATGCTATATACATTTAATGTAATTTGATGTTTGTTTCTGGCTTGAACTTCTTGGATCACTCTTTGCTTGAAATAATATTGCAGTTACATTTTTAATAAATATTTGATTTTAATTCATTTATGTTTATTGAATTATATAAGGTAAGTTGGTATTTTTCCGTCCAACATTTGTACAAAATATTTTGTTATGATAATTCCTATTCAGTGTTTAAAGTAAATGATATTGCTATATGATAGAAAAAGATCACTGATTGGTTCAAGCGCAGACATTTCAAAATAGCGATAAGGTATATTATATTCTTGAATCTTAAATTGACATTGTTAAGAAAGGTAACTGCTATTGTTTCTATAGATGCATAACATTCTACACACAACTGCTACTTTTTGATTTTTTTTGTTATATATTCCTGTTAAAAAAGTAGAATCATCATTTTGTTTTATTTATTATTATACGAAGTATTGTAAGTAATAGAAATCTTCCAATATAAAAAGTGTGTTTTTTTATTAATTTAATAAAAGTTTCGTTTTATATAGTTATACTCTTTTAACGTGTAAGTTATCAAAGAAGATATGTTTTACTTGTCTACTCTGCGAAGGGGAGGGACCCAGAGCTACTTCAGCAATAATTAGAAAGTTTATTTTTCAAAATTTAATTAAATAAACGTCCATCAAGAAAAAGTTCTCTATAGCCATGAAATGAAACAGGCTGGGTCAGCTCTAAAGTCCTTCCTGCTTCCCACCCTCCTCTGACTTTATTTTATCAAAGTCCAAAAGTTATTCGATCAAGGCTAGTGCTTGCGCGATGAGGAAGGGCATCAAACCTCATTGACTGCAAATCTCGGTGAGATGACACGGCCGCGCAAAAGTCGAACTATAAAGACTCCAGCCCATACCAGCCTACACCTTGAGGATAAAGTTATATCGCGTGCTCTATTATTCTGGCGGCATCTGCATGCTCGATTTCCGAATTTAGACCACCAGCGCGTCCTTCGCTTCTTCTGAAGATAAGCGACGGTGAAGCTAGGCTGCGCGCGCGCGCCGTTCCGGCTGATTTAATTGAAATTCCAATTATTCGCGGTGTGCACACGCCAGATGACGCTGCCATCTATCTCGCGCCCAGCTATTTTCAACTCGTTTGCGAGTTTTCGCTGTCTACGGATATTTATAGCAGAATCGTTCCTTTTTTACCTCTCGAATATTTTCTTTACTCAGCTCTATACCGTCACTTTCTTCGTAAGTGCGCCATGTGACAGTGCAAGTATCAAACTTCTTCGACTTTTTTGTTCGCAGAGCTGTGCTAAAACTTTTTTCATCTGTACGTATATTCAATTTTCTACTACGTTTTTTTATTATAAATTTCTTCTTTCTTTTTCTTCTTTTTCGAGCTTCTTTGTTCTCTACAAAATAAGTTTGAGTGGTAGGAGGAAATTTCGAAATTAACTCTGATATGTTTTTCTCATTAAAACTCTAGAAAATTAAGCGTTTAAAAAAATTTTCTCCACCCACTAATAGTCCCACATAACGTCTTGCTCACTTACAGACTTTTAATAACTTAATTAACATTTCACAACTTCAAAAAAGATCTCAATTCTAAGTATATTTCACGATCATTAATCATATGAATAAAAATAATAGATTTTAATTGTAGAAACAAATCTTTTTAGAGACTAAGTTTATCAAAAGAGAATCGTCTCAAACCAAAGAAAATCTTCATCACTATCTTACGTATTTGCTCACGCAGCTTTCTTACATTTGCATTTCTCCACTGCATATCTTGGATCGACCTTTCACTCCTTTTTCCACCCTTCTCTCTCTCTCTCTCTCTCTCTCTCTCTCTCTCTCTCTTTCTCTTTCTCTCTCTTTCTCTCTCTTTCGCTCACTCTCTCTCGTATTCCTTTCTGCCGCTGTGTGCGCGCTCAAAATTGGAACACGCCTCCCTCTCTCTCTTACACACACTTTGCCGCGCGCATCACCTGAATAATCAACGACCTATCATGAATACGCATTAGTCGAACCATCGAGCGGCGCGCATTATTCAGGATGTCTAGGCGAGCCAAGGGGATCGAATTTTTCGAATCTTCGGGTAAGCTCACTTGCCGTCGTGTATACACTTTCCGTCGTAAATTTGCTATACGGCTGTTGGTACGGCCGATCCTGCGCGGACTCGTACTACTGGGATTTCGGGAAAAATTACGAGACGGCCGGGGTCGATGGGGCGATCATCGCCGCTATACTGAGGTATAACGTGAGCTCGCATTTTCGCAAGATTTTATTTACTTATGTAAATTTGGTTGTTAATAAAATAAAATAAACTTTCATTTATGATTTTTTGTAATATTACAATGTGAAAATAAAAGTAAGATTATTAATTCAAAATAATAGAGAAACGGTAATTATGAATTATTGTTTGTCATTTATTTGAAATAAAACCGTTTATTGAGGATAAAACAGTAATTTTAGTGCCTCAATATGCCTTTTAATTAATACATCTGACAACATTTTAATTAAGTCTACTGCTCTAATGAGTAAGAATCAAAATAGCGAGTTCTAAGTTGTCACTTTGAATGAGTGATAACAACAGTGCGTTCTATTTTCTTAATTCATCAACAGAGATGCATTATTTCGTTTAATATGTAATAAGGGGCTTCGCTAAAGTATAATATAACGAGTCAAAGCTAATGACGGCTTTTGAGAGTCGAACTTCAAAGGAAGCCAGTGGCAAAGGTTCTTCTCAAAGAACTAAAATTAGCAGACTACACTTTCACACAATTTTCTAAACAAAATAATTTTATGTAACACAGATTAAGCGGGAAATATACTTACACATGAATGCTATTCTCTTATTAAAATAGTTACTATTATTTTTATCCTTCAACTAACATTAAAAGCATTTTTAGATTTACCGAATAGTCGCTTATGATGAAACTCACAAACAGAAGTTCATCGATTATATTTTCACAATTAGCAATGAGGCTGAACAAAGATATTTTTGTTTGCACTAATCACCTGAAAAAGCATTTACTACAATGCTTCATTATGGAACCCAACTAATGATATCCTCTGTGCTCAATGCAAGCTAATGATCTTGACATTTGCAATGAAAAAAAAAATAAAAAAAAAAACGAGAAGGGGGTTTGCTTTGTTTCCTTAGCTTAAAGGTAAACCACAGGCAAGTGCGAAACATTCTCCTTTTCACAAAAGCAGAAACCACCCTCAAACAGCCACACCTCTCTGCCTCGTATACTCCCCTGCACAGCCTAAAGGCGGCCCGTCGTGCGAAAGGGAAAGCTGCCGGAGTATGGAAAAAAGAAGTCGAAGTAATGAGTTGAGAACTCGTTATTCCGACTACTTTGTCTTCGTATCCTCTCTCTCTCTCCTTTCCCTCTTCCTTCTTCTCCTTCTCTCTCACTTTCTCTCCCTCTCTTTCTCTCTCTGGTACGCTGTTGTGTCGTAGGCGTCATGGAGAACGATCGTGTTTATGTCAAGCGCAGAAAACAAAGTTAATAAAGAACGGCGCGGTGCTGCTCCGGCGCGACTCGAGATGATATTCCCGGGGCGGTGTTATGACTCCCGAGCACACCCGCGCCCATAAGTTCCGCGTATAATGCGAGAATTGTTTATTATGCATTTATAAGTTTATAGCGGTTGCTTATCACCATAATGTCGGGACAGCGAGGACGTGGCATAGGAGGGCGATGCTTTTCATCCTTGAAGCGCTCGAGGCATTGAGTATTGTCTGACGCTTTAGGGGACGAGGGGCTCGACTTTTCGTCGGGAAAAGTGGACTTTATGCGTTTTATGCCCTATTGACGTTTTTTGGGATTGAATGGAATTAAAAAAGATTAACTGTCGCAACGAAAAATATTGTAACTATGTGTATAATTTTTTTTCTTAGATTACAGTTAAAATAGTTATGAATTTATATATGCATCTTATTTTAGGAATTGGTAGAATTGAACTGCATGATATTTTAAGAATCGAGGCAACTTTCAAGATTAAATTAAATGACTTCTGATGATAATTTATCGGGCGGGTTGTCCATATTACAGTCAATACATAAGGAATATGCATTTTACGATTATAAAAAGCTGATAATTATTGTTCCGACCCTGAGTACGTGTGCCCTTGTATTATAGGGATAAAACAAGATTCAGATTTTAGAGGATTCGGTTATCCGTCAGATCGGATATACGAATCTAATGATACCTCAAATTCGAGTATTCGCATATCTGGGCCGTAGATTCAAATCTCTACGATACGAATACAATTGATCAATTAAAATTACAGATTTTTAAATATACCATTAAGTATAATTAGTCAGCTATATTAATAAATAGCATATACTTTGATGATTGTATTATATTTGATATACTTAGTGAATTATAAATCAAATCTTGTATTATATCTTTTAACTGTTTTAAGGTTGCAAAACTTTTAATACTAAAAAATATTGATTAATTAATTAAAGTACTCTGGTAGAAACAGCCTGTGTAAAAAGGGTAGTATGCCAATATATTGCATAAAATATTGATGATATATATGGGCAATACGTGAGCCATTGTTGAAATATGAAGCCTTTTATACATAATATGTGGGTCATATATGAGCAATATAATGCCACGGTGTTGCACATAGCATGGGAAAAATATTATCGATATACAAGCTACATTTGTAGTCTTTGTCAATATATTTTCAAGACATTGGCAATACTAATTTCTTTTATCCGGGAAGTTCAACAATTAGCAAGTTTTTAATCAGAAATTAGCTAATTTGATCAAAAATATCTTATTTCTCTTGAAAACTGGCTAATTTTTGTACAATGTTTACCGACGTGGTCACATACAAGTATCAAATCTTCTGTGAAGAATGTTGGCGAAAGACTTCGTTATTAAGCATCTCGATCTTTGTCCTGAATTTATCAATTTATCCTTTCTACTAAAATGAAAGAGAAAGTCACAGACTGCATGTATGTATCAGAAATGAAGAGTACTCAAAAGTACAAGTTTGGAATACCTAATCATACTACTTTGATAATAGTTATAATTTAGTGTCTTCTTTCTGCAAGAATTTTTGAGATTTTTTTAAATTAGTAAAATGAAGTACAAATACTATGTTTATAGTATATAGTAATGTTTACTTCTATGGTCCCGAATATTAAAATTTATTAACAGGCGATATGTCAACGAGTTAATAGACTATAGTATATCCTTGTATTCTGTAGAATGTATAATAGATACTTTAATATTAATATAATATTTCTCTTCAAATAAAATAAATGGCATCTTGTTTGAATCAAGTTATGATTCTTTATATAAAAATATAAATTTATTTTGGTTACATACTTAATAAAAGTAAAACTTGCAAATTTAATGTGTAATTATATAAAATTTTACGAAAACTTGTTTAATTATTAATTGACCAGCTGTACAAAGTAATTCTAATCACTTTCCTTCGTCTTCGACGTCTCTTAGGTGCCTGAGCTGACACACGGTCAAGATCCCTGCTCCCTTGAGCATACATTCCAACAGCTGTTCCCGAAGGTAGGCTTACATTAAGGTAAAGGGTTTGAAAATCGATATCGTATACTCGTTGACATTGCACAAGTCATTTCGAAAACTTTTGTGGTCAAATTCGTGTAAATGTATCGTATTGCATCAATTATATATTGTGAATTAAAATGTATGTGCATAAGTGATTCTTCTATTGCAAACTAGAAAGTTTTTATTATGTATTAGTCAGTGAGTTAGTAATAGGTTGAATCAAGACTATCGTGATACAGAAAATTGCAATGTCGTTGGAATGTTTTTTTCAAAACAAGCATTGTAAATGATTAAATTTGTAAATCTATGTAAATAGAATGACTGCAAACATTACATAAATGAATTAAATATATTAAGATATTTACATTTTGATTTGAGCATTAGCCGTTATTTTGAAATGGAAAGTTTTCATCGACAATTGTAAATAACACTTGTAGTAGATATAATATGATGTGTGGGTGTGTATGTATGTATGTGTGTGTGTATGATATTGTTAATTATCTCAAGTTTGTTACTGTTGTTAAGAAAAATGCAGTTAAGATATTATTAATTAGTTTTAATGAGTTAGATAAGATGCTTTACAGAGAATGAGTCACGTAGTTGATAATAAATATAATAGCATACATTAAATTAGTCTTAAAATTCACAAATTTGATCGAACCGGTCTAGTAGTATAGATTAAGAATTAATATAAATACGAGTCTAGAATATTCATTTCTTTTCATTCATTACAGATTCATATAGCTCATCGGTAATTCATTTTATGGAGTTGAATAGAAACGCACATTTTAAGGTTCGTTTTAAGGTTGTATGACTTCATTTTTAAAGTTATTGAGCTTTAAAATTCTTGAAGACTTTGAGCTTTAAAAATTAGAAATCAATGCAAAATTATGAAATTCACAATTTAGACGTAATGGTGATTTTATAAAATGAAATACCGATTCTAAAATTTTGCTTTGATCCCCGATTTTCAGAGCGCATAATATTCCAATTACATCAATACATTTGCTTTACATAATTATTTATCGCAGTTTCAACGTGAAAGACATTATCTTTACGAGTTATACAATCTTAAATACTCAATAACCACTAACAAATACAATTCTCTCGTGTCTAAATATTACCTTTTTGCGACCGCAAAATTACTAAAGCGATATTTGTTGGTACACATTCTCTCGGGTATTTAGCGCGTGCGCGCGCTTAAATCTAATGACTGGCGATCGTGCTCGAACGATCGCTAGCACGAGGCTCATGTAAAGTTTGGGAGTATTCGCGCCGAGGACAGCGGAAATCTCACTTTAGAGGAAAATTTCCAAATCGTTTTCGGTGACAAGCGCGACGCGGCCTATCACGCATAGCATATGGCCATTCGCACTTTATTGGTCCAAGTGCTCGTGGCCAGTGTGTTGAGTGCATCGCGATGTATGTGTTTACGACAAAAAGTGTGCTCTGAAAATCCATTTTGTGAGCAATGAAGCATTAAAAACGTAATATTTACGCGTCTATAAAGTTATTTTACTACGAGTTCCAAATCATGTGCAGTTATTATTTATTACTATAGAAATACAGTCACATTTTATTAGTTTATAATATTCAATTGAATGGCTCAATACATTTAAAAATGAAAGTGAAAAAACATATTTTTCATTTTTAAGTCCTAGAGTCATTATGGGATGATTTATATTATTTAAATTATTAACCATTATGCAAAATGTTAATCAGAATTACCTTATATTCCATTATCTCATTATACACGACTTGTTCTACTTAAACTCACACAATTTTTTCTTTTTCGCGGCACACCAATAAAAATATTTTATCATTTGAAAAACTCTGTATGATAGAACACGTGTCTTCCGCTATTTCGTTCCCCCGAATTCTTTTCCTTTTCCCGACACGCTTCCGAAGTATATTTCCCCAGGGATAGAAAATAGTAACGTGTGAAAGGTAAAAACAAGTCTTCGTCGAATGCGGCTATAACTTTTAATCTTCGAAGCATCAGAAATACAGGGCCAAATCCTCGGTGAGAAAACATGGTGCTCGACAAAATTTTCATCTCCCATACGCTCGCCTACGTTTCCCTCTTCCCCCCTCGCGAAAGAAAAGCTCACACGCGCTTTGTAAATATACAGACACGCACAAGCACCTCCGCACTTCATCCGCATGATAATCCATCTCGCGCGACAGGAGCAGCACGCAGAGTCTCTTGCTTCTTTTGTGTATTTTTATGCGTGGCACCGAGAGGCGACCGTGTTGGACAAAAGAGCATTGCGTGTGCTGCAGTATATAGCTCGAGGGAAGTTGAGCGCGTGCGCGCCCGCTAAGAGCTTATAGTTAACTCCAACCCTCGGGTGTCCGTTTACTGCACACCAGGTTAAGTGGCCTCAATCTTATTACGCCAGCCTCCAGGAGTCGCGAGCGAAAGCCAACTCCGCGCGTGTGTGCGCGAGCCACTCAACACCTTCGCACCTCTCCGAGTTTGCACACGTGTACGCATGCGTATACATACGCGTACTAGAGCACAGATACGTGCGTATTCACGCATATATGTATATATGGAATCCGCTTACGGCGTGTGCGCACACACTCATACATAGTCCATGATTGGGCTATATATGCATACGTATAAGCTTGTCTCGGGTGTGCAGGCGGCCCGTGTCGGCGAATTTCTTGATTACTCAAGTCCTGCATATATATACGCACGTCTAGGTTTGTGTGTACATGTGTAGAGGTTGCCCCGTGGACTTGTTCTCTCGGTCTTCCCGCGACCATCAATTTAACATAATAATAGAAGGGGCGGAAGGTGTCGAAGGATAACAGTGTCCGTGTGATACATTCGGTACATCCTGTCTAGCTAGATCATTTGGACCGTGTGCGCGTGCAGATAAATAGGTGCTAATTATCACGCAGGGTTCGAGGTATGTTGATTAACGTGCTCATTTCGATTCCGCGGGCGTGCGCCGGCAAGTATCAATGGGCTTTTAGTGGAGAATAACGCGCACGTTCGTTTGTCCGTTTCGAGAGGGAGAGAGAGAGAGAAAGAGAGAGAGAGAGAGAGAGAGAGAGAGAACGAGAGAGAGGGAGAAAGAGAGAAAGGTAGAAAGAAAGAGAGGGAGAAAGAGAGAGAGAAAGAGAGAGAGAGGGAGAAAGAGAGAGAGAGAAAGAGAGAGAGGGAGACAAAAAGAGAGAGTGTGTGAGAGTGAGTTCGATAGGCGATTCTTGGGCGGTGAGAATGGCAATGTGAAAGGCGTTCCTGCAGTCCGGCGAGGTGTTTTAATGAATGCGTAACGAGCTTTTCGTTTGTGCAACACACTTCGGAGACTTGTAGGTTCGAGTAAGGGGATGCTGCCGCTCTTTATCATGACAAAATAGGACTCAAATCGTCTCTAAAGAGCGCGCACAGTGCGTTTGAACTGGGCTTCTTTCAGAAATTAACTTTCATAAACATTGTTGGTTTTTGACGATAATTTTATGCTTATATGACTTGATGCATGTGCTATGTTCCGTTACAAAATTTATGTACGTCATATAAGCGTAAAATTACGGTTCCATGACTGTCCTGATGAAGATGAAAATGAATCCGGAAAGCAGCCCTGGGTAGTCATTATTAAAAATTTGAATTATATTTATTCTGCCATTTCTAAAAATTGATGATGCGTTTTCATCTATTAATAGGTAGTAAAATATATAATATAATCATTTCTTAATAAATGGTAAGTTGAAGAGTGAAATTCCCCTTTTGGCGGTTTCATTGATTAACGTTATGTTTTGCTCCTAGATGAAGCTTTGTGACAGAAAACCAAAATTTTTTTATAAAATGTGTTAGAAATGTTGTTTAGCACATTTTAAATCGAAATACATTATTTTTAGAAAACGTCCATATAAAGGTAGGACTCGACCATTCCTAGTAATACCTACTAAAACCACCACCTTGTTGATATTCTGTAGCAGAACCTCCGTAAGTCCCCGGGAACAGCCGTTAGGTAATACTTCGCGGAGAGCAGTCGCAGCCTTAGCGGCTCTTCTGTTGCTGGCTTCTCTTCTCTTTTGTTCTCTTGTGGCGGAGTTCAGTCTCTCTATGATGGTTGTGGCTAGAATAGTCACTGTGTCCCATCCATCCTGCGAGGCGAGTAGGCTCCTTCTCATGGCCTCAGGGGATAGCTGCCCATACTATGTAGCCCTGTACTTTCTTTCTTCCTCAAATCTTGTGCACCGAAACAGTGCGTGCTGCACGTCTTCTCCGACTCCAGGGCATGCCGGGCACCCTCCGCTTTCATACAGACCAAAACGCTTTAGGTAGCCGCAGAAGTACCCATGCCCGGTCAGCACCTGAGTCAGGTGGAAGGTGATGAGTCCGTGTCTTCTTCATGTCCACTTTTCTACGTATTCGATAATGTGACGGATTTACCGGCCTTCGCGCGCTAAGTCCCATCAATGTTGCCACTCCTCGCTGGTCTTCGATGACCAACCGTTGCATCTTGGCTTCCGAAATAATTTAACCGCTTCGATACCCCATTTTTCACTGTACCATCGGACTCTCTCGTTCGTCATTAGGTCTGCTGGAAGTATCCCAGTTATTACCGCGAGAGCAGCACCGGAAACGGTGCGGTAGACACGAGCCATGACAGTCAGTGCTACTGTCCTGCAGGCCCTTAGGCATGTTGATCCATAGCTTGCGTTCTCGCTTAGGGCATCAGATCAGATCGGGGCTCCGTATAGAATCACGGAGCCCACAACCGAAGCAAGTATCACCCGCCATGGCTGTTCCAACCCTTCTATGTTTGGCATGATGCCCGTAAGCACTCCAAACATTTTTGATGCCTGTTCTTGTCAGATGTTCTATAACGACAGCCACAATTCCAAGGTAACTACGAGATCTTTCAGGGTATCCGTCGTAGTGATCTTTCTTCCTTCTATAGAGAAGGTGGCGTACTTCCCTTTCTTAGTACGGGAAATGAGCAGCGCCTCAGTCTTCTCACCAGCCAGCCCCAATCCGTTTTTGCTTAGCCACTCCACGATCACTTCTATAGATGCATCTCCTGCATTCTCTGTCTCCTCGGTCGTTTTGGCAACGGCAACCAAGGCAATGCCATCCGCATAAGCAACCATCGACACCCCCTCTGGCAGTGACTGCCTGAGTATTCCATCGTACAGGACGTTTCAGATTTGGGATCATACTACTGAACCCTGCGGCACTCCTGTGATATTGCAGAAGGGCATGCCATCGTCTGTGTCGTAAAGCAGGGTCCGTCGATGGTTGAGCGACCCTTCCTCAAGCCGAACTGGTTCTCGGATAGATCCCTAGCTTGCTGTATGTCCGCTTCTAGTCTGGCATAGATAATCCGCTCAAATAGAGCAGTCGGTATGATAACGGTTCGTCTGGTGGCTTCTCACCCTTGGGGAGGAGCATTAGCTTCTGTACTTTCCAGTACGGAAAAATTCCCTTGCATAGACAGGCGCTGAATGTGGTCCTCCAGATATCAGGAGTATTCAGTGCTTTCGGTCTTTATGGCCAAACCGGAGATTCCGTCCGGTCCTGAAGCTTTCCGGATGCAGATCCTCTTAACGGCTGTTTGTATCGGCTACATTATCACCCTTCGTCAGCCTTGAACAGATGTTAAAGATCTCTGTCGAGGAATGCAAGGCATGTAGGAACACTACCATCTTTTGGTTTGATCTTACTCATTACCGTTTTGTACGGGAAGCCCCAGTAGTCTTGTTTCACTTCCTCGGAAAAGTCCTGCCAACACTTCCTCTTCGCTGTGTTGATGGCTATCGCGAGCTGCTTTCTCTCCGTCTCGTAGGCCACACTAAGCTGTTGGATCCGGGGCTCGCGAATAACTCTCTGATACAGTCTTCTAGCTCAAAGGTTTTCGCGTCGTATTTCTGCAATTTCTTTGCTCCACCAATAAATCGGTCTTAGTCAGCGAGGATTTGTCTTTTTAACCACCGACGCATCGTAGATTACTATTATGGCTCGTATGAGACTTTGAACTTTCTCTTTGTCAATCCCTTCACACTGTACTCTCTTCAGTGAGTGCAGAAATGTGTCTTTGTCAAAGGTGGTTCGCGCCCACCTCTTCTTCCCTGGTTGTGTTGCCATACCTACTCCTTTCCAGGACTTCTACAGTCGGTATACGAGAGCTTGGTGATCACTGTCCGTGTATCGGTCGGAGACTGGCCAGTCGAACCTATTTCCCGTCAGACTTGGATCAACGTAGGTCAGATCAACTATGGAGGCCTTGCCTCCCCTGACAAAGGCCGGGTATGTTCCAGAGTTAGCGATCTTCAACTCCAGAATCGCGTATGCCTCCAGTAGTGCCTTACCGCGCTGGTTGGTCCTCATGGTGCCCCTTTATTCTGCCCATGCATTGAAGTCTCCCCCGATCACCAGTGATACCTCAGAAGAACTCGAACTGACGATTATTGCATCCACGGAGTTGAGAAATCCGCCAAAGCCTTCTCTTCTTGTGCCAGCGGAGACAATGGCTCTTAAGCCACTTCGCAGTGGTTCAGATTAAGCTAAAGTACGTTTGTCATCGCTCTGCTGTGTATTCATTGCCTCTTGTATTGTTTCAGCTATGGTGGAACACTCCACTGCTTTGTATCTCTCTACCACACCGATAGAATTGTGCCGGCCGGCCCATCTTGCTCTTGCCTTCTCATACCTGATGGTCGATCTCATAGCATTTGTAGCAGCGCGGTGCCGTCTGGCGCAGGCGAATCCGGCTATTCACCCAGCTAACCCTTAGCTTTCCATTTTTCAGTAGCCTTCTAGCCACCGGAATTCGAAGCAGATGGTTAGCTTTCTGCGTCCCTCTGTAAGATTACATTAGTTTAATGTCCTTCGATTGTACGCTGCGTGTACTAAGCTCATTAAAGGTCTGTGGCACTTCCTCTGCTGTCACGGTTTCGTCTATGTCCTTAATGTTAATAGAGCCTTTCTGTGACAGCATCTGGATGCCATCTGCTTGCGTTTTCCTCGACTCAATTGCTTTTTGGAGTTTTGTTGTTTCGACACCAGCTCCAGAAGTATTTCCCCTGATTTAGTTCGCCTGATGACTTATCATTGTTTCTTTAAGAATCCACAGTTCCTCTGCACTTTTTATTTCTTTTATGATTTCGCAGTAGCCATCCTTATTTATTGCCTTGATTATGGCATCGAAGCGTGGCGGCCTCATTCTGACCTTGTCCAGCGATTTTCTATGCTCCTGCTTGTTGCCATCCTTCCTCTTTTTACCCCTTTTAACGACTGTGGTACAGTTAGACTCTTTTGACTGGTCTTTCAAGTTCTCTATGACTGTCGTTGGTAATTACAGGCGGCAAAACTTTTTCTGCCTCTCTCTTGGCTTTTTTCAGTTGGAGACTTAGGCAGCGTCACTTGATCACGATGAGTATTCGCCTGCGATGCATTCCCTTTGTGAAAAACCGACGATGTCTAGGTTGCCCCATCCTTGGTGGATCTGGTTGTTTGCCCCGACTCTCAGCTCTGTCGTGTCTTGATGAATTTTAGGGCTGTTTCAGTAGAGTCCCTATTAGTGTCTCTGTCCCTATTAGTGTCTCTGTC
>JAPYZO010001906.1:0-16586 GCA_030522905.1 Torymus flavipes
TATACTTCTAAAAATATCTTTTCAATTCTCACTCTGAAATATGTCAAGCTCTCCCACCGCGTACATAAAACCCTTCATTTTCCTTCAACGACCATATAATTACTTTTCTAATTTCTTTGTTCGATCAAAGTACCTCATACACCACCACCCCATCATCGCCCCACATATCCAAATCTCACGCAACCCACATCGAAACTTCCCCTCGGCTCGAAAGTCCAACTGGCGGTGGCGTCGGCGCTGGCAAAATCGAACTTCGCTAATTACCAGAAATCGATAATCCGCATCCACACACATGCGCTGCCTCCGACAGCCGATGCGGCTGTCACGCCACTAGCCCGTGGGTGCGGGTGGAGTATAACAGTTCGCGCTAATGCATCGGTCAATTTACACTTTTGTCGCGCTCTTCGCGGAATCGAATCACGACGACGACGACGACAAAGTCGGCACACTTCGTGTATTATAAGCTCGTGTGTAGTAGCCGCGCGCGAGGTGTTTTCGCGGAAGCGTCTTATACACGTGCACATGCACTCGCGGCGAAGAGAGGTTAAAACGTCGCGCTCGCGCGCGGGGAGCTTCCGGAGAATGATAATATACGGCTTCCGCGAAAACTCATTGTAAAATGACTAAGGCGGAATGGCTCAATCAGCTGTGCTGCTCGCTTTTAAAAGCGAGCAGCACAGCGCACTTTTGTCGCTTTCGGTGCGAGAGCGCTTCCTTATGTATATGATACACCTAGGCCGCGCGCGTATAGTTTTTTGCTGTTGTTTGTTAGCGCGAGCGCGCGGGAGCGGTTTCGCCGTAATTGGAGCTGCGCTGAAGTCATCACGGGGACGTAAAGCCCCGCGCGCAACGGTCATTATTTTGATGTTGACAATTTTCTTAATAATCCGGCAACGTGATTAAAGCTGCCGTACCACGCTCCGCTATACCGTTATATCGTTGGGTTTTAATTTTTCGAATGAGTTTTGTGAAAAACTTAATGGTATATAAGTTGAACTTGGCTTTTATGTGCTGTGTATCACAGTTGAAGCGGTGCAATAAGAAAATATTTTTTTTAACAATATGTTATAATAGTGAATTAAAATATTGAAAATGATTTTTAAGGTGAGACAGGGGTATCATTACAAAGGTCAAAGTCATTTTCAATCTTAATAAGCATGAAAATGCGAAAAGGCAGTCGGTATGGTTTCGACGGAGTGCGATGAGGACCAATTTCACGGTCTCCGCTGTCATTCTCGTGTAATATGCACTCCCACGTCCGCTGTCCACCGGCGGGTGTCAACGAGTTAATAAGTATGACGCGCCAAAATTGAAATTCAACCGTGCAGGCCGACCATTAACTTCCCGTCTCTGCGGTTGCCGTCCGCGCGATTGCTCGGAGCCCTCGTAGGCTACCAATAATGTATAATGTGTGTGAAAACTGATTCAAATATAACGAGTTTACGTAATTGAAATTTACTAAAAAAAACTTTGTTCAATATCTATATGATAATTCTGTTTCATGATTATTTTTCTGATTTTTTAATATCGATGAATTTATTTTGTTATAATAAATTCATTTTGTCAAAAAATATTCGTTCTTAACTAATTAAATGCTCTCAAGTACCGATTAAATCGGTCATTTCCCAAATATCTTCATAAAATTGTAACACTTCAGTTCTTTCCTTATATCCTTCACTTTTTTATCTGCTTACCATTCAGCGTTAAATAGTTCATAGCTATCTTCAAAGAAACCTCAATACCCTTCCCACTCGATACCCCACCTCAATACGTTCACATATACAGTTACACAAATGATCGTCGCTCCGCGTACCTGAAGCACGCGATAAAAGTGCTCTCTACTCGCACACATTGACACACACACATAGCCACAACGAAACAAAATAGCCAACCGCCTCTCTTTCCTCGTCGTCATATACACGCGCTCGAGCTGGACAACGAGCGGCGATGATTGGTGCGACGGCGAGAGCACGCGGCTAATGACGCCGAGAGCGCTTGGCTGCTTTTTGTCGCGAATGCCAGGAGCGAGAGTCGCGCAGTCAATGGCACGGCTACCGCGTGCTGGAAATTAGCCACGGCTCGCTAACGGAATCGCTCATGAGGCTGAAAAAGCAAACGAACAAAAAAAAGCGACCCGAGCCGCGTATCATCGGCGCTTGCGTTGACGTTTCGCGTACATACGTCGTGCGAAGGGGAAGGGAAGGTTATATAGCGAGTATTCGGAACGCCGGACGCGTACGCTGATTGACAGGCTGATTGAAAGAATCTGCGTTTGAAATTTGCCGTTTTATGCCAAGCGCGCGAGCACGCGATTTTAGCACAGCTCTTTATCGAGGCGAGCTCGTTTTTAGTAGATGTCTATATATTCGTACTGGGTTTGAAATACCTCGCGAACAAAAAAAGCTGCAGCTTTTTTTCCATTACTTTTTCAAATTGATTTGGGCCCCAGGGACTGAATTATTGAAAATATTCTTTCTTTTTTTTTAGAGAGAGTTTTACGTCGAGTGAGCTGTGCGCGTCGATTAAAAGTTTTGATTGAATGATGGCAAAAATGACGACATGTGGAGAGTGAATTCGGTTTCGACTGTTGATTGTGTTCAATGTTCAGTCAAAATTTGATAACATTTTATATATATTTCTCAAATTTAATATTACAGGATTTTAGTTGATGAATTCTAGTTCTGTGTCATTACTCTGGCTTAACAATTACGTACTCGCAAGGAATGTTATAATTAATTATATATATAAAGTAAACTATTTTCTAAGTATAAGAAATTATTTCCAAACTACTCTTGATTGTCCTTCCAAACACATACTTACCAGTCAAAAAAGAAAGCTAATTGAATTCTTCAAATGCCCCGAATAAATCCGTTTCACAGCGTCACCCAACCACAAAAAAGCCCATATACAGAAAATTACTAATAACAGAAGCAGTCGCGCCGCCGCGTAAAAGCATAACCGTCACGACGTTTTTTCCCCGCCGCGTCACCCGTCGGAGAAAAATAATTTCAATCGCGCTGCCATCATGATCAGCACCTTACTACCTACCTACCCGAACTCGAGAGAGTGTCCAAATGTCCCGGTGTAATAATACCGTTCGCGCTCCGCGTCTACAGACACACATACACACTCGCTTAAGCGAATAAGAAGTGAAAAAAAAAGAGTGAGCCTAACGACGCGCTGCCGCGCGGCGACAAAAAGCCACAATCTATCAAATTGTCACTGCGTTTCATAACTCCGCGGCGGCTCCTTAATAAGCGCTCTTTCTCCGCGCGCGCGCGATCGGAGTCGTCGCCGAGGACAAAAAGGGAATTCCAAAGGCTATGCGCGTGTATACACGTACATGCGTACATATACGAATGAAAAAATCAGAGGCGAGGAGATGGAGAAGAAGAAGAAGACGAAGAAGGAGGAGGAGGAGAAAAGAAGGAGTTTATTCGATATCTCCCTTCTGTTCTTTCTTTTCGGAGTCATTCAAAAAGTCGTTCGCGATACTCGGATGATTTCACCGCCCATTTGCGCGACGCGCAAACCCTGCTGCATAAAGGACAAGATTGAGTACTGTTTTGATCTACGTTCTTTCTCTCTCTCTCATCCTCACTCTTCTTTTTGCTTTTCTCCGCTGCCGCTGATGCAGCCTTTCGAGCTCGATCTTTCTCCTGCGCACGCGCGCGAGCGAGCGGCCACGTTACCTTAGACCGTAATTAATCTCCGGGGGAGTTGCAAAATGAATTTTACCGGCTATTATACGTCTCGATTAATTACGCAAATGAGTCACAAGCGGTGCGAGGCTCGTTTTTGCAACGCAAATTATTGGCTACGGGCAGCTCCCTCCTCTTCATTCAAATTGTTTTCAAATTGATTAGGAATTCGCAATTTATCAAAGGACCGAAAGCTCTGGCGAGGTATGAGCGTTACATGCCGAGCGTTTAGAAAGTTTGCCCTCAGTTTGGATTATATGCGCGCGGCGAACGTTAAAAGCTCGGTAATTTGAGGATGATTGAAAGTTAAAATTTAATTTGATATAATGATGAATTATTTTCATGTGTTTATTATGTGCGTCGCTCAACTAAACATTGTAGCTTCTGTAGAAGTCGATTGCTGTAGCCAGTATTTAATATTTATTAAAAACTTTTTTTCCCTTTAAAAATATCATTTTAAACATTTTTTCTTCTAAACTGGTTCCAGAGTCTTCATCTATAAAAATGAAACTTACACTTAATTTTACTGCTTAATTTAAAGCGCATAAATAATGAGCAATTCATAATTGACAATGACAAGTAGTACATCATTTTTAATGGACTTGAAATAAACAACGTCAAGTTTTACCATAAAAAAGTTTTACATTACAGGTGTAAGTACACATTATTTTCTCGAATGATCCTCTGCGCGCAATAATAAAATAAATTCTTTATTGTCTTTTTGCGACTCTCCGGCTTTTCACAAGAGCCATCGTAAATAAATAACAAAGACCATTAGAAATATTGCTATAGCACGATAATAAGTCGAGACACACGAGTCTACCAGAGAAAAAACAGGACGGATGACTAGAAAAAGGAACGGAATCCCCCCCAATGGTGTGTGTCATGCGCGCGGACAATATTAAACGGCCCGTAAACACGGTCGTATTTCAATATCGGCTTTCAGCGTTCGAGCGAATTTGCCTAATAAATTTATGAAGCTGTAAAGCGCGCGCACAGGGCAATGTCATTCCCTCACAATAATCGCGAACTCACCCGCGCAATGGGTCGTGAACATTCTATTTTTCCCCTCAAGGTGACCCCCGTCGATGTTTATAACTCCGCCGCGTGTGTGATTTCGCAGTGATGCGCGTATGTGTATATGTGTTTACGGGCGACGGAAAAGTGGGACGCCTGACGTCGCCGTAGTGATCGTCAATTCGACGTGTCTGTATGTACGTGTGTGAGAGAGCTGCAAAAGAAAAGAGAAAAACGCGAATGAGAAATATACTCGCGTGTATATATACGATAGCAGATCGTTAGCCGAGTCCGCAACGTTTTTGCTCCTTTGCCTTGTCGAGTGGCTACTTGAATACGCGCGTGTGCGATCGGCCCGGAGCGATATATGTTATGGACCGAGTTGGAAGCAGGAAATCGTACCGTTTCATACGCAAAAAAGATTTTGTTTTCTTTTTCAAGCGGCCGTTTAAGAATACTAACCCGCTGATTCGATAATTCACGATCGTCGCGAGTTTTATTTGGATAATTATATATATTGACCGGAATTTCAAGTAGAAAGTTTAAAATGATGTATAGATTAAAAACCTATTTTCACCATATTCTACAGAATCACACATAATAGTGAAATCAAAATAAAAGCATCTGTAACTTTAATAAAATGAAATTCAAATTTATAACTTAATTTTACAAGGAAGCGTATAATAATATCCCATGCCTTATTCATAAAGCTACATTAATATCTTATCTGCAGGATCTCGAAATACCCCGAAAAAATGCGTCCTCCAATTATGCATAAAAGCAAAACCCCACCGCTCTGAAAAAAAAATTTGTCAACCCATCGCATAAAAATCTCACTACGCTCTCGTATAATTTTTCAAAACCATCGTCTCTCCCTCGCAGCGATCTCGCGCAATTACCGATAACCGCCGCGACGTCATTATGCTTCATTATATTAATTCGAAATAAGCGCGCGCGCGCGAAGAGAGCGTCGATCATAGATCACGCGGTATAGATATTGGCGACAAGTGGCAACGCATTTAGTCGCCCGTCGTCGCCCCGCCGCATCACACGTGTGGTCGTCGAGGACGGCTGAAAAAAACTGGTCACGTTTCCGGTTCGGCATTTTAATCGGCCGCAAAGTGGAGAGAGAGGCAGTCGCATCGTCCTATCGTCCTCGTCGATCTCGCACGCGCGAGCGCAAGCCAAGCGGCTTCTTTCGAGTCTCTCGGCGGTGCGGCTTATCGATGATGCGTCGATAAGGCGCCTCCTTGAGGACAGGATTGCCACTTACGTGATTTCCAGCCAATAATCTTTATCTTAATCAAATTAAGCCCAATTAACGTGCTTGTACACCATGTTTTACAATGAGGCTCTCGATTATTCAGAGCGCGTATGCAGCGAAGGAGAGGGACTTTTTTCTCGCGCTTGTGTATGCGCGCGGACGCGCGTTGGCTTGTTGACAACGGGTTATTGATAAAAATATGGAAAATAGATGGAGATAGTGTAATATGCATTCGGGCGTGTAATCTGGATAGACTTGATGATAGACAATATATATGAAATCGTTTAAATTAATCAATAAAATCTATTAATCTCCTGGAAATTTATTTTCCTTTTCTTTATAAACAAGTAATTTCTGCAAAATTAACAGCGCATATTTCATTAGTAAATTGTTATATTTTTATTACAAATAACTTTTCAGATCATTTAAACCAAGATGAAATAAATCGACGACAACAACTGTCTTTGTCTCATGCTCTAAAAATCTTCAACAAATGGATCAACATCACTCGTAAAATTCTAACGAGACCCCACAGCCTTAATCAATCTCGTACATTGAAATAGCCCTTAAACGATCAGGGCCGTTATTGAATCTGCCAACGTTGAAAGCCACGTAGCCGCCGCCGCCGCCGCACCACATCACCTCGTCCTAATAAAAAACCAAAAGCCAATAAGAGACCAACAATTGCCCTTCCATTAGACAATTAAGATTTATTCGATCTCAGCACAACGAGTGACTTGCGCTACCATTATCATCCATAACGCCGAGGCTCCAAGCCCATCCGCGAACACGCAGCAACAACAACAATACGAGCAACATCGGCGTGCGCTCACCTCGCACGCTTAAAAGTGATTTAAATCCAGTGAGCTCGCGGCTCTCTCGCTTATATTTATCATCGCATTTGTCGATCGCTCGCCGCGCTCGCAAGCGCCGATATAATGCACTTGCCGATCGCGCTGTTCGCGCGCGCGAACTCCCCCCTGCATGCGCGCCGATCGGGAAACGGGATAACCGTTCCACCTACGACTTTCCAATACGCGAGCGAGCGAGAGAGACCCAATCTGCACTTAATCATGTTTCGAATGCGCGCGCTCGCGCAGACTCGGACGATTAATCGATCGCGTTAATAGATAGAGAAATCGTGGGAATCGTTAAGTATCGCGCCATATAGCTAGCCAGCGCGCGAATGGGGCGGCCGCGAGGTTTTTGCGCGAGTGTGGGTATATATACGTGGGGAGATCTGTTGGCGACTATACGAAGGGGATTTATAAGAACACGAGTGTCGATTAGAGTTCGCGATTGTAACGCGCCGAGAAATGGCCTTAACGCCCGAGGGTAGCTAAGTGTTAATTAAGACGTTAAAAATGGCCGGCCGTGGTTATGTGTGTCTGTGTATGTGTATACGCGATCGATACTGTTTTGCCTTTATCGAAATAATTATTTTCCTACAAATGAGCTGTACGGAAAGTTATTTTGATTAATCGGGGAATAATGCAGGCTTGCTGGGCTTAAGTGGATGGTAATTATTCGATTGAAGTATTGCAGGTTATGCAGCGCGGATGTGTAACATCTAATCGGCTGTTTTTACCTGGAATCGTGTAAAATTTTCATTTATCCCAGGCAATAAAAATGTTTTACCAATTTAAGATTATTACAAAGTATCTGCGTTAATTTAAATTGTGCGTTATAATTTCTTATCAAGCGTTCTCACATGTAAGTTTAATTACGTAGAGTATAACTCACGCGAATGCGTAATCTATCTCTATATATAATTATTACCTTTCTGAAAAACAAATACTTTGTTAAGCAACACCCGTGGTTAAATATTTGTACGTACCGATTGCTCAATCGCAACTATACACTGAACAAATACTTGTAAGCTCACCTATACAGATTATGCATTTTACCATTTTACATTATATTAAGCCTCTTTCATACTCTACAGCGAAAAAGTAGCGTAACCGATCTCAATTAAAATCCAGCATGAAAAACGTGACACCCGTGTACGCGTGATTTAGCAGAGGAAGTGCTGTTGGCACGGGGGGGAACTATACGCGCAGGGTTGATGAGTCCGAAAGCGGCTTCAGCACCGAGAGAGAAAGAAAGGGATAGTCCCGCGCACCGAGCGAACATCTGCGCCCTTAATTATTTTACAGATTTAGTAGATCGTTATGGCTTGTAAAATTACTACCAATTTCACGCCCCTAAACTTATTTTATCGTCCGCGAGCGAGCTCGCGTTAAGCCGGGTTCCGCTGCTGCTTCTGCTGATGCTGCTGCTGCTGCTACTCCCGTGCGGTACACGTTCTCTTTCTTTCTCTCTTGCGGACCTGCCTATCGGCGCATCATCGCAGCAGAGAGAAAGAGACCGAGAGAGAGAGAGGATATTGGACATCCCTTACCAAAGTAATGACCCATTGTTTATGGCTGCAGCTCTCTCGCGATGAGCACGCGATGATTCTTTTTTCGGCTTTGCGGCCGTGCGCGCGAGCAAGGAAAAAGAGTATTTTTCAATGAGTCCGGCAGCGATACTGCAAAAGGCCTCTTGACGTATAGTGTTACGTACTTAAAGGCCCCCGATGGGTTACACGCGGTGACGCGACAGTCGGGAATGTCTTTTAATTATTTCTTAATGCAACGTTTAGCATTGTTATTTATGGTGACTACAGCTATCGATTAATTTCACTTGAATTATTGTTGTAATTATATTACTACCATCTAAAACAATATTTCGATCTGATATGTATAAAAAGGCTATACCGCATGACTGCTTACAAATCGTATGTGTGTGTGTATATTGAAAAGCATATAGGGAGCTATAAACAGTAGTTAGGTGTGTCTCGCGCATTCAATGCACAATGTAGTTTCAGCTACGATATTCTTCCAACTCGTAAACACTAAATTTCACGTGAACGTTTTTAAATATAGCGCGGATTTGTATTACATACACTCCCATACGTCTATTCTCACATATATGCATGCGCGCAATAACAACAACTGTGTTAACGCTAATACTATAAACACGAGAAATCACTCAACTTTACGACGATCGTTCGCTATTAATTAACATTGCGCAAAATTCTTCGTTGTTACAAAACCGAGGAATAACAAAGTCCCACATGTGTGTAAGCGGCCCATATTATACACAATTAATAATCCGGACTAGATACCATGCAATTTACAATTATTACAGTAGCCGCGATTTCCATGCGATAAACGGAACGACGGATTCACTAAACTCCTTCGCGATCGTCCAGAAACATTGTTACGATCGTTCTTCCTATTTATATCTGAAGGCAAATTAAACGACGCACGGTTATATACATATACGTATACACACGCCTACACTATAGCTCGAGTCTTCTACTACTACTACTACTACTACTACTACTGGCTGTACGAACGATCGGGTCGCGCAGGAATCACTGTAATTTAATAAATTGCGATAGCCGCTGCCGCTGCCGTCCCGGGGCAAATTGTAGCATAATCATTCATTAGTAGGTCGTGACTCCGCTCGTTCTCCCGGTGCTGCAGTGCAGCCGGCGGTTCTATTGCGCGCGTGCATGATCTTTGAGTTGTTTCGCGCGCGCGCGCGCCACGTTGAGAGGTATATCTCGCGTAATGGGAGTCCTGAAAAATTGTCCATGTGTAGGCGAGGAGAATCGATGCAAATTTGATGTTCGGAGACGTTTTAATTTGGCATTTTTCAATCGGTTTCGTATATGAATTTCA
The DNA here is from genome assembly GCA_030522905.1 of Torymus flavipes. Classification (NCBI taxonomy): domain Eukaryota; kingdom Metazoa; phylum Arthropoda; class Insecta; order Hymenoptera; family Torymidae; genus Torymus; species Torymus flavipes. The sequence goes on from JAPYZO010001906.1 coordinate 9,714, forward strand.
ATAATTGATTTCGGTCCCTATACGTGTAATGATCGAGATGAAGCCGGCTGAATATTGATGGGATTTTTATTAAGACTACGATTTTATGTTTAGAAAATCCTAACAACTTTATATTCCAGTCTTCACCGCAGTCAGGACTAAATATTCATATATGAATAGATTTCACAAAAAGCTTTTTATATGAAAATATTAACGACCAGTGTTTACCATACAATAATTACTTATATTTATATATTTAACATTCATTCTAATTAAGCTATGAAACTAAAGAGCACGTGAAAATATATTCAGCTCTTACTAGAGCGAGACTCACTAAAATATGCAATTAAGAAGCAGAGGCCTTATCACGTATCCTGGACAGTTTTACGCGTCCCCCTCTCGTTCTCTCGCCTCATTGTAATTGCAAATAAATCAACAAGCCGAAAAATTTTTATCAAAGCCCGTAATTGAATGGAACACATCTAATAAATCCATTGTCTAAACCGTTCCCCGGGACGAAAATTACTAAAATTTGCAAGCTCATGTAAGACGGCGCGCGCTTGCTCGCTCGCTTCCCAACATCGTACGCGGCGAAACAATGCATATTTTAAGAGTAGCAGTTATGCGCCGCGGGTGCGCGAGAAAGAGCACTGACTTATTTCAACGTTAATTGATATGCAGAAAAATGCCCCCGACTTATCCAACACTTGTTCTCCTGGTATATATAGAGAAGTGTATATATACTCGGGGAATAAATTTTTGTCTAACGCTTTTATCTAATCGGATGATCAACACATTGTGGGGTACTTGGTACACGATTCCGACTGTACACATAGACATACAGGCTGCTCACGACAAATCAGCTCGGCAACGGGGCAATGACGAAAAAAATACTCGTCATAAGCATAATTCGCCGGTTTCCCACACACGATCCTCTCTTCCCATATGCTGCGTGCATGCTCTCGTACACGTCTCCATACTTACACTTACCCGCGTTTATGACACACACGAATAGAAAGTCTCTTCTGGCACTCTTTCGCAAAGCGCAACTCTCATTCACGCACGCGCTCATTGAGAAACGGGAAAGAGGATCGACGCCGCCGCGCAACGCGTCGTCTAAATAAAAGAGTCCCGCACGCGCGTATATCGATTAAATCTCGATCGCGTTACCAGAGCCCGCGCGCTCGCGCAATTAGTCCCGCGGGCTAATTTCCCCGTAATTAGTGCCCACCGTATGTACGCGCAGCACGCGGGTAATGAAGTTATTGCCGGTTTGTGGCCTGGATTACACGTGGCATTTGCATGGAATGGCGTGCGACATCTCTCAGAGCGCGAGCGTATGCATACATAAACACGGGCGAGGAAGTGTGCACAACGGGCCGCGACGAGGACGACGACGTCGCGCGGGACGTAGGGAGAGAGTCGTTAGGCCGATGATTAACGGCGCAACGGAACCTCCGCGAGAACGAGTATATGGGCGCGGAGAATCCGCAATTTTCGAGGGAGCGTGTGTTGTTCGCAGTGTACGTGTGTGGGTTTATATAGAGCTACCGTGGAGCGGGATGGAAATTGGAGATGTTCCGGTGTGCTTCAATTAAAATTTGAATTTTTCGAGATGGGGTTTAACTGTTTTATTTTCCTAGCCTGCGTTAAGGTTCTCAAGCGTGCGCTGGATAATTAATCGTAGTTTGGAATGCCAGGATTATGCATGGGCTTTTTTATTTGCATTCAGTTAGGACCCAAAATTTATAGCTATAACTATTATGATAAATAGTTAATTTTGTTGGTTTTAATATTCAGTTGGGAATACTAGCGTTTATACCTTGATATTTCCATAATTATGATAACGAAAATCAAAACCATTTTGGTTATGCCATAAAAATATAAACAGATCGTAATATCAAACACATCCCTCGAATCCTAAAAGTAACTGCCCTATTTCGAGTTATCTCTACGATAAATAGTCCATTCGAAGAAAACCGTTCCACTGACGTTACACGCGCTTTTTTCCTAATCTACCGTTCCCTTTCGCACTCGAGATCGACCTTTTCGCGGCGATCGAGACAGGCTTTTACGTCGCGCTTAGCGGATGCGTAAACATCGGACATCGAGGTCTAACTCTACTCGCCACGCGCACGGAAACTTCAAGCGTCTCCTCGCTTTCATCTACACACACATACACACCACAGACTTTCTCTGTGTGTGCAGGGGTCCATTGAACAAGGTGATCTTATCTAAGCGCCGATCGATCGAATGACGCTCGCGCGTGCGCGTACAAGATCCGCGATAAGGTGCGATAGCCGAACGCGGAAAAACGGATCGCAGCTCGGCGAACAAAAATCGAAAGGGCTTGTAAACGAAACTCGCTGGCGGAAGGAGAGGGGTTTAGCGGACGCTCGAAACTTCCTATATAGAGACGATGTAAGAGTTGCCGCGGTGCAGTAAATATCTTGCAAGCGCGTATACGGTTTTTCCAGGATACTGTACGAGTTACGCTGAAAAAGGGAATATGGGTGTTGAGGATGAAAGATTGCGGTGGTTTGCATTTGTCGCTTGGTTGAATTCCTTGTTAGGATATAGCATTAATAAGAATCCTGATCCAGTTATTATAATTTTAAATAGTTGGAAGAATTGAATAGTTGAAATTTAGAAAAAAAAGTTCGGCATAAAAATAACAAAAATCAGAATAATATATTTAACACTTTTATAACTAAAAAGAGGAATTTAAGTCACGAAGTTAATTTAAATTGGAATTCAATCGTTTCACGTTTCACCGCGAACGACGTAATTTGACAATGTATCGAGCTGCGCCTTCGGTGTTCATCCCCTCTTGGAAACGTTCACCCTCGCCGATATTCTTTCGGGAATACCCTACAGCAGCTTCTTGCGGTTCCTTGAGAGAATTCGAACACGGGTCGCTCGCCGAAGTGTATATATCGATGATACTTGAGACAGCCACTGAAAGATAAGAGCTTCTTAAACTTTAGCCGCGGGCTATCGAAAATATTTACTACCCCCTCGGTATACTTTTCGCCGACTTCTTAATGTCTTCTTCCAACACTTTCTCTCCGATCTTCAATTATAATCGCCAAGTGTATCTCAAATACACACACACACACACACATACACAGCCATTGTATCATTATTTTCATTCATTCACCAGCGCTCTGCAATCTCGAAATCCTCGATGTTTAATTAGATAAAAGTCACCCGCGCGCGCAATCCATTACACCGCGAGATCGCGTAATCGTGTTCGCCCTCTCTCCAGCTTAAGAATTTATTACGTTAAACGAAAGGAAAATATTTAACTTCTGTTCCGAAACCATCGGCGCGCGAGTTATACACGCTCGCCTACAACAACTTGCCGTGCACCAGCAGCAGCAGCAGCAGCCACCGTCGAGAGATAGAGCGCGGGTGATTTAGTCGAGTTCATAAATCGTTGTTTTGTATGCATAATTTCAAATTATCGGATAAACCAACAAGTTCGCTGCAAAGTTATTACGAGCATATTTCACGCGCGCGCTCGCAGCGCGACAAGGGGGGGCCTCCACCCGTGTGCGCGCAGGCACAATAATGCGCCGCATTTTCCTACGACGCCGCGCGTACGGGGCATTTGCAACGGGCGAGTTACTTACAATCGGCCAATTTGTCTCTGCCGCGCGCGCTTACTTGACTTTTCTCCGCCGCGTTATATTCGCGCTAGCTAGCTCGCGAGCCAAGTTTTGCACTGTGCTGCGGGGCGACTATAGCGTCACGGCAGCCGCGCGCGCATCCCCCACCCGTGGCTACATGTGCACTGTTTCGTTCACCTACTTTCATTCTTTTGCAGGTTTCGATTGTCCACTTGTAACTATCTTTATGGCATTAATGACCACGCCTGCGTATGTTAAACCATGAATACGTATCTTTAATGATTTAAAAAGTCTCTTTACGTAATAAGTACGTTACGAAATATATTTTGTGAATAATTTGAGAATATCAAATACAAATTGTCATATTTAATCATTTTTCAGTTTAAATTACTTGATAGTTAAATACTTTTTACTACCGTTATCTATTAATGTTGAATTTAACACGATTACAGATTTCACGATGCATATATATATGAAAATTGCGCAGAAGTGTAATTAACTATAAGTTATGTAAATAGAAAATTATGCGTTTACATTAACCATTTTGCAGTCTTTCAGTAATCAGTATAACGTTAAAGCCAATTTACATAAAATCCAGATTGAAAGTTTAAATGCTTTGTATTTATACGATACAGACTGCATAAAGCATGTATAAACACTGAATACAAATCATGTCAAGTCACCATATACCTGCTCCAACATTTTTATTCTATGGTATACAGTATTTTCGACCAACGAAGGCCTCTTCAAACATTGTAAAATGCTTGCCAAAAGCATCAAGTAATTTTCTTTCGCAAACATCACCTGTAACACAACAATTACCATCATGTTATTTTTCAACATATACCGCAGCTCTCACTCCACCCTCAAACAAAAAACCCCAAACACAATCAGTCCAGCGCTTCATTGAAAAAGCTCGCCCAACATCGCATACGTATACCTTGTGTGCATTCGGATTATATACTAAACCAGCCGGGCTTGCGATAAGCGTCGCAGCGCAACGACGCGCAGCTCGCACTCGCAATTATAACTCGAGGTGCGTTACTACCCGCGCGCGAAATCCACCCACGCTCACGTTCTCTCGATTCGCAACGCTCGCGTACGCATATATATATACGTATATAGAAAACGCCGCCCGCGGGGCATTTTCGCCGTTTGTTCGTGCGGCGCGCACATAACGAGCGACGTATATATACGCGCAGGTGCACGACTCTCTCTCTCTCTCTCTCTCTCTCTCTCTACATCAGGGTGTGGTCCGCGTTCGTTAGAGCGGACATTCGTTAGAGCGCCCATGCACAGCCTTTGTGCATATCACCCGCGATTATAAATATATAATTCTCGGTGAATAGAGGGAGAGATAGGAGACCAATCGCGCCGAGCGTGCAGATTGATGTAGGCAAAAGAAGGTGTATGTAGGCTCGGAGAGAGCGAGCATATATAAACGCGGTCGCGAACCGCCCCGCATCGTATAATGCGAAGCGAATCCCGCGGAGCGAGAGAGATAGGTACGTCCGACTACGCCTACTGCCTCGATGTGCTGACTTACGCAATTATTGTTGTAAGAGTGCGCGTGCGTGTGTACCTGGTGCTCTCTGCGCTATATAGCTGGTGCGCATATGCGCGTGGTAATGATTCTCAATCGCGTGGGAAAATGAGCGCCCGACTTTTTATCCGCGCGAGCTCTGTTTTCCCTCTTTCACCTGACTTTTCATCTTTACCCTGTATTCCCCTGCCTATATCTACCTTTTCCATTGGTCCGTTCGTTTGTGTTATATACTATACGTAATGCGCTCGATATGAGCTGGCAGAAAATACTTTTCTTAAAATTTATATATATATAATTGGAAATTATAATTATAAATGTATTTTCACCTCGAAACCTTTATAACAAGAGTATGTACCATTGAACCCGCGCGTGACGCAATCGTGCGCGCATAACCGGAAAAATTGCGCTAATTAATAAAAGTGGCGCGCTCGCGCGCAGGTGCAATTATAAGAGAATCGACTCGAACGTTAATATATCGCGCGGCGGCGCTTATTAAATCGACATTACCTTCGGTGTTAAACAGGCATTTTTCACTTTACGTCTCATTGTTTTCGGGCCGCGCTCGCGCGTGTACCTGTACCTACTGCGCGCGATTGTGCGTCCGCTTCGTGCGACTCGTTTCGATTGTTCGCGCGCGCGCGCGCGGGAGGGAAAAAAATAATTTCTGACTGTATGTGTGTGTCTCTCATTACAAAGGAGAAACGTAGAAACGTCACCCGTAAAGTATCGGGACCCGACGAAGTGTGGCTTACGATGAGAAAACGCTTTATTATCTCGCGGAATCTACGGTAAAAGACAGCTATACCCGACCTTTTGTCTTACGCATCACCTTTCCCTCCTATTGTCTTTTGCATTCGATTTTCTTGTGCGCGCGGGCTAAATGAATCGACAAATTAATCATTTGCCGGGCGCGTTTGTGGTATACTGAGGGGCTTTTAGTGAATAATATAAAGCGATGTGGGTTATTGGATCGAAAAATTTGCAATTTACGATGATATAAGATTACTAGAAAAATTTGTATATTCTAATATATTATTCCGTGTAACTCGTGATGATTGCAAAATTCGATATTTATTATTTATTGTTCTGAGAAAATTAAAAATCTGCGATTTCAAAATGAACTAATAATTATAGGAAAAAATAATTGACGCGGCAGCGCGGAACTCTAAATCATACAACCAAAGTTTTTGTTCATATTGAATTACCAAACTCAGTACCCCACAACATGTAATTTATCACCATTAACGGATAGCCCTTTCTTAAAAAGTCACATATCATTAACGGGTAAATGTATCAGTATAGAATCATCCTTGAACTGATCTCACAATACCTTGGACAACAAAAAACTACCGACCTTCGCATATCAAAGCGACAATTAAATAACAATCAATCCAAAATCATGCATTATTTTTTTGCCTTACGCGTCTTACGAAACTGCGTGTTTCTCTCTCTCTCTCTCTCTCTCTCTCTCATGAATAAAAAAACGCAGCAGACCAAACAAAAATCGTCCCTGCAAAGCAAGGACCGAAAAAACGACTTACGGCGCGGCGAGAGATAATCTAATCTCGGCGATCGTGTCGCGCGCTCGCGCTCGCTCGATTCCTTAACGGGCGAACACCTACGTCCGATAAGCCGCGCGCGAGCAGGAACATTCCTTTATCGTGTATCGAGGGCTCGATCGATCAATCAAAAGTGTCCCTCTTTCCCTCTCTCTCT
>JAPYZO010001907.1:0-16263 GCA_030522905.1 Torymus flavipes
AGGTGATTTTGAATTATTAAAAAATGAATATTCTCAGTACGAAAATAAATCTATTGTATTCAACAATCATTTTACTTGATAGAAAAATAAACATTCTTAGTACAAGAGAAAATCCGATTATAGTCAATAATCATTGGCACTGATCAGATTATTGTTAACAATTAAGAAATCTTAGCTTGGGTCAAATAAAACATCATGTAAAAGCAAACAAAATTTGGAACTTATAACAAAACGAAATTTATTTGCAATTAGTAGATTTCTCCTCGCTTCAAAGAAACTTATTTTTTCTTGCAATGTACCTATTATTGTAGAAAGAAAAATTTCTACTCGAATGAAGAAGTCGATAATTTTGCAGAAAGTCTCAATATACTAGCTGGTAGATTTTGTTGTAATGAAAGCAGTTGTTTCTCAAGTAGATTCTTCTAATTGCTTCCAGTATCAACTTTTATCAGTGTACGGTACTAACAGTAAACCAATATGTAAAATGTTTTTTAGAACTGTGAAGAAAATTTTAACGTTGATTTTGGAACATTTTAATGCTCATTTTTTCATTTTTGGTATGACTGTACGTCTTCTTTCACAGTTTTTATTATACATCATCCACAAGTAATACAAACCTATTAAGATCATACTTTAACACACGTAATACGTGCACTCTGATAATAAGAAATTTGCCTTGGCACGCAGGTCGCGGCAAACTAGAAATTTATGTAAAGTTATGTTCATTGGCTCCCTGGAAATACATTAGCATAAAATAATTACCATTCGGCGTAATTTTTCTTTTCAAGAAATCAAGCGTACTTGAATTGGTCTAATACCCAAACAACTTATTTTCTCCCGAAGTGAAAAATACTTTGGGTGACTTCACCAATATTCGAACAGTCACCAGTTAACAAACATCTTCTTTAAATATATGAAAGTATCAAGCTCTCTATGTATTGTTTATCTGACATGACAATAATGTTCGAATCCTAAAGATTATGCATGACAGAAATTATCTTGGTAAGAATAACATCATAAAATCGCCGCTATTAAGTGTTTATTCACTCGCGAAACATATTTAGATGCGAAACACATTTTATTGCGTGTTCATTTACTGGTTTTTAGGAGACATTTACAGATTTTTATTAAATAAAATTTTTACTTTAGACTCTTTATTCAAAATTTGCTCACCGACGTAAAGTTTGAGCATTTTAGAATATAAATTTCAAAAGATTTTACTTTTAATCCATTTTTAACCACTAAATTAAATAACAAAAGTTCAAATTTCCTTATTCATTCACTGGTGAAGTCATCCTATTCGTTATTTTTTCACGCTCGATTTGTCTGCTAATCCACGGCGCGCAGACCGTGTTTTTAATTTTTAAAACTCTCGCGGCCTGCGCAACTTCTTCTCCGGCTTTAAATTCAGCATAATATCGATTTTCTGTTGACACGTTTTTACAACTTCGTACCTAGTGTTTAAGAAAAAACATTTCAATGCCCGCGCAGATACAATAAGCTAAATTTACGCTATTATTATTAATAAACGTAGTGGCGTGGATATATAAAATATTTTTTACATATAAATTTCAATAAACTCAATAAAGAACCAGCTTTTTTGCAAACGTCAGGAAATTCTCCGTAATTTATTTACGCGAAGTTAAATCATACGCGTGATTTTTAACAACCGAGAGCGGCCCGCCACGGAAAATGGGTCGACCCATTTTCCCATTGTGCCAGTCTAAGTGAACCCTTTAAGAATAATTATGAGGCAAAAGAGCGTATTCTATGCGTCTCTTCCTTTTTAACCGCGCTCTCGCACGTCTAGGGCACATATAAGACGCATTTGTCGTTTTACTCGGTCTCTGACGTTTATATCCGGCCATTTAAATAACGCTTTCTTGGTCTTGTCGACACCAACAAAAAGAAATAGACAGCTTTAACACAATTTTTTTTTTCTTTTTTCTTTTCTTTTTTTTTTTTGGTGCACGTGTATAAAACTCACTTTTCACCGTCGGCTCGGCCTTGAACTCACTTTATCTTTTCCAGACGATGGCACAGTGCTTATTTTGTCACGTAACGCATTATGTCGATACGGAACGCGAGGGTCAATAATATTAATCTCGAAAAATTATGTTCTTACGAGTTCCGGTAGTTTTTCTTCGCGAAAGGTGTCTTCATCGTAAATATTCATTGGTTCGCCGGCGTTTTTAGGATTATACATTAATAAATTTTATTAACCTTAATTGGGAGGAACTTCACCTTCTTGCCCGCCCGACGCGACGTGCTACTTTTTGCTTAATATATAGTTGTAAACAAAATCGTCTTACGTAAGGTATACATAGTATCGAGATAAACTTTATTTTATCGTTCAAGTTAATCTTATTACAGTTAAGCTCTTCGAGTTGACGCGACAATGAAAGCATTGCTCTTTGTTACATAAATCTGTTTTCTTCTTATATAGCTCTGATAATGTACTATGTTTCGTTACATTTTTTTAACGCTCCAATCTTTTATTTTAACACGAACTTCTTCAAGATAACCTTACACCTAAGCTTATCAGAACCTTGATTGTATTCTTCAACCAAATCCAGATAATATTGCAATAACGTACTCCAGGCTAAATTTAAACTTCTCCCAAACAGTTTTAGCAAACTTAACACGTACCTTATAAAAATCTATCTTTAGCCCCATCAGAAATACCCCTACAGTTTATTTTTGCTTATTCCATCTCTCTACACACACGCTGCATTCCAATTTACGGATTTGTTTACACGGAAGCCGCGGGCGCATATGGGCATCGGATTTTCGGCTCCTATATATATACAAACACACAATCGAAACACGAGAGAGAGACAGAGATAGAGACACTTCGTTAGGCAACTCGTTAGAAACTTTATTGCAACTTCGGCAGCAAACGTAACGCGAAACGACTATAATGCCGATCGCGCGCCTACCACCGGAGAGGAGAGTTTGCCAGTCGTAAAATGCTTAACAAACATAATTGCATTCTATCTTTGTGAAGGTCTCTCTCGCGGGCATGTGTGTGTGGGTGTCGTTTGTAGAAGCAGCTCCGAGAACGCGAGATGGAATACAGAGCAGCTGGCGAACAATCGGCAATTAGGGAGAAACTGTGTATAGGAAGGAAAATTGAGAGCGTCACGCGCGCAAGCAGATCGATTTTTCGGATGTTTGCATAGTTCCGGACACACGTGAAGTGCAGCGAATTTCTTGAGTATTTTTAGTTTGAAAATCAAATGGGATGGTCTATCGATAGCGGCAATTTGCGGAGCTGTTACATGATAATAAGTGGAGCTTTTTACGAATAAATGTTATCTTTGCGCAAAGGTATTCGAATACATTTTCAGGGCTATTAAAAGAATCGGTGGAATAGCAAAGTTGTGGTTCTACGAAGATTTCAAGGCGTCCAAATATTTAAAGGCGCGACTGACGTCAACGATGTTTTTTTTTTCGAATAATTGGTCAATGAAAGTTTAAAGAATTTTATAAAAAAAAATATATTATGGTGTCTACATAAAAATCTTCGATAGCTGTTATTTGTATACCACGTCAAAACAAAATTTAATTTAAATGTTCTTAATACACATTGATTTGCCTTTAAAATTGTTTACATAAGTTTATGCGGAAGCGTGGAATACTTCATTTACGACTTACAATTATGGACGTTCAATTAGTTTCAACTCAAATACTATTATATTATATATATTAATTCAATTCTATGACTAATGATATATAAAATATTCATCTAATCTAATCAAATGTGATTTCATTCCAACTCTAATAAATTATATAATCAATTAAATTACCTATCGATCTAAATGACATTATACCAGCACATTAATTCGATTATAATTTCAATATCTTGCATAATATTCTATACTTTAATAATTGACATAATTAATCATTTTTCACACGACGACAGCGACATACAAACCCAACATTGCTCCAACCCAATCGCCCTCAACTTCTCTCGCGACAAAATCAATTTGCATCCCGACGCCTATAATTCGCCGTAGGTATAACATCGAAACTCTGCCATCATACACACGCTGCAGCACGCGGCTCACTCGCGCGTGCGCTCGCTATTATACACTTCGCGGTTCGCGTGCGTCGCGTCGCACACATACGCGTCCGCCCCCGCGTTTATACGGAACCGCTCTCGTATTTACACGGTTGGTTACCACCCGCCGCTCGGACTCTTTTGAAAGTCGAGAAATTGCTTCCTACTTTGAACTACTGCGCGGCGAATTTTCTCCCTGAGGAATATATGTGCAGGATGACGATGACCTGTGCGCGTGACGCTATATGGCAGCGAGGAGAAAATTTATCGGCTCGATTAGCGCGAGTGCAGGACGCAGGTAGGGAATATCGGTTAAAAATGAATTGAGGTTCGCGAGGAAGGATTAGTGGATGTATATGGATGATTTATTTTAATGATGCTTCTTCACGATTATTTTATGGAATTGAGTCGTTCAAATGACATACCACGTGTGCAGTTTGTGTAATTCGGGTAAATAAAACATGACATTCATGTTTAATAAAGCTTATAAACCTCATTTAAATTTGACATGCAAAGTGACAAAAGAATAATCAAAGTTTCAATACGATCGTAGATATAACTGAGAGTTGTCAATACACGCCAAGACGGTTCGAGAAATTTCCGTTACCATAACGTACTTAATTCCTAACACTAACAAATACTCGTGACAGACGCAGTTTTGGAGCTCATATTCGTGAAACTTATTGGGTATACCACAACGCCGACGATAATTGCTATCATAAGTATTCAACGTATCGTAGTTACAAAAAAAAAATGAGTTGCAATCGCAGATCTCTAAAAAATTTTCTGCGAAGGAGAAAAACAAAATCCGACGGCGACACACCCGAGCCCGAACCCAGCTCTGGTAACGAAATTTCAATATATTACTCCATCCCTGCGAAACATAATATATATCGACGTGTAATATAGATTCGCACAACCGTTAAATCATTACCTCTATGGGAAAAAACAACGGCGCTTTTCTTCTTCTCGAAAGCTCTCCCTATATGTACATGTATACGTATGTACGTACGCTAACGTGGCCCCGTATCCGTCTGCTTTTCAGAACATTATGTACACTTCAGCAGTTCGAGCGGCGCCGGCTACAACAACATCGTCGTCCAGCCGTTGCGACACGGCTACTGGAACGTGCACCTCGGCTTTCTGAAGATACATCACAGGTCGGTTGCTCTCAATGCGAAAGCTTCATAGAGCTTGCATGATGCGCACATTATTATTATTATTATTATTATTATTATGGCCGGTGCTCGGTCGGTGGCTGCATTGTTGCTCGGTATATATTAATATTAATGGTGCAGGGATTCAGCTTTTGATTTTGATCTTTATGATGAATTAATTCTGCGCAATAATGTTCAAGTTTTTAATGCAAATATGTTGTTGGTTATGTAATGTAATTCGACGGAAATTTCATAAAGTCAAGTGAAACGTGTACTTATATTTAGAAATTAACTGATACACGATGCTGGCTCTAAATATAGTGCAAAAACAACAAAGTAATTTTGAAGAAATTATGCAGGTATACTTGCTTGCAGTCATGATGCATTTCAGTCTTTTTCTTGTGTATAAAAACACAATTTTCGTTGACAAAAGAGTAGGTAATCTATATTATTTAGCAAAACTTTAAATAATTAAATGTTTTCTGAAAATGTATATCTTTGAAATAATCAACTAGACGCGCGTCAAAATAAACGCCTCGCGTCTCGCGTGACAGTTGAGGAATTCCGAGAATGATATTTTCAGGAAAATGTGCTTTTGTAACCTAATTGCGTATATACCGAGCAGATTAAAGCGTCAAGTGTGAAAATTGTCATGCGAAAAACTGAATTTCAATATAATTATACAATTTTAATATATGATATTTTTTACGGCATTAATTTGGATTTAATATTTGATTTTATTAAGATATATCATCTATTAGGCTTAATTTCAACTAATATGAGAAATAATTTACATTGTTAACGATAGGTATCACGTGGACATTGTGATACCATGGAATGGGTGCGTAATTCATCCAGAAGGAAATCCGACGGTGGCGGCGATGCCCGCCGGCGAACCGAACCCACGTTGCAGAGCCATCGACTTCGTTCAGGACAGAGATGATCTCAGGTACCTATATATTAACGCTTGTCATATAAAATTTCTCGTAAAAAGATTGACAAGTTTATTGCCATATAATTTTCGTATTGGGTTATCTGACATGCCACACGCTTCTATAGGTATTATTAGGCTGTATTTTTTATGATTTATTGTAGCATTGTCTGTTCTTCAAATATTGTTAGTATAAAAAAATGAAGAAAAGGTACTAATATGATATAGCATTTGATATGTGAAATGGGATTCATCAGAATTATATGATTTTTATTACACATTGAGCAGAAGTTTATTTAATATAATTATCTCTTGATTGGTTTTCGATTATGTCTACCAAGTCTGGGTAATTTAATTAGAGGCAAAAATCTTATCTTTTTCGAATCTTTAAAGCTAACAAATATGTACGAAATAAACATTACATTTGAAAAATATTGATTTTTCAAGTATTCTGTTGTCAAAGTCGTACTAAACGAAGGAATTCTTATAAATACCCGACGTATATAAAAACATGCGCGGTGGTTTTCTTAAAAAAAAATCAATGCCTACTCTGTTACATCACCGATAGGGCAAACTCAGAAGTTTATGACAGTGATTTATATTTTAAAATATTTTTTTCCTCTGATCATAAAAAAGTTTTCACTGTGCAAAAATAATATGTATCACATTCAATAGTTTTATATAATAATATACATAAACATAAACTTTAATAATGAATCCCTCAAATTCGTATTGCAATATCATGAATAATTCAACTACGTTCTTACCGATATATTAGCTTTTTTACTAACTAAATTTTATTGACTATATTTGTACTCTCAGAAAGAAATAAAGCCCACAACATTATCTCTGCTCCGCAGGCTAAAAGTCGAGCTGCTCGCGCACAAGGACCGCTTCCTGAAGGAGCAGTTCCAGATAAAGTGCTGCGAGCAGGGCGCCCCACTGACAATCTACATGAACGCCCGTGTCTTCGGCAAGGACCAGGGCACTCCGGTGCTGCGCAATGGCATCCACAGCATTGCCGTGGAGGAGGTGCCGGCTGGCGACGACGACGACGACGAGGCGTCCGAATAGCATTTACCTCAGCCGCCACCTACGCGGCGACGGCCTCCGCCACCCCCGCCGCCGGCTCCTCGCGTCAGAGTCTATAATCCTATACACGAGTAGAGAGCCTATATATTGAGTACATGTATATATAATACATAGTGTATAATGTCGAGTCCTATTTTGACGACGAATCGTGAGAAGTAAGAAGAAAAAAACATGCCTCTAGAATACCTCAGCGCGCGCTTGGTGATATATATATATATATATACAAGTTCGAGTATAAGGATGTGGAGGAGACCGGACAATGATTTATTTTTTTCGTTTGTTTGGGATTCTTTGGGGACGTGTATAAGTACTGTCGAAAGTGAATTTTTGTTTCTGACTATACGTCTGTCGTTTATGTAAACAATGGTTGATTTTAATTAAATTGAACGAAATTGAGGTTTCGGTTGTCGAGATAATATGGATGATTAAATGTAGCATGTTGAAAGAAATTATAAAATATAAGTGCCGATAAAAGATAATATATTATCTATGCCTGGCGTCTCGGTTGTCGAGATGCTAATCCCACTCAAATATATGCTTACTGAACTATATCAGGTAAAAAAATAGCAAAAGATTTTAACGAAACGTTTTAGTTTAAATGTTATTTAGTAGTCGAAAAAAAACACAATAAATCTATTAAATTTTTAATTTGTCAGTTGTACCTACGATAATATTAAAATAACTGCCTAAATAAGAATATAACAAATTGACGACAAGCAATATTATTCTTCGATTAACAATGTAAAAAGTACCTGAATTATATTACGCTCGCTTAATAATAAAATGATATTATTTGAAAAGCAAACGCATAAAGTTTATCATGTACTAAAATGCACATAAAATACACACACAATGATATTTAATCGCATTAAAAGTTAAACGCAATAATAATTTCAAGCATCTTCAAATTTCAATTGCATTCGTTTCGGAAAACGTATCTTTAAAGCAAATCAAATGGAAATTCAAAGATTATTTTTTTACATGATATGGTTCATTTGGTGACAAATGCCTTTTAAATCTGTTCTGGACCATCTTTATATAAATTTAAACAGAAAATGTGACACGGAATATGAACATTCAAAACTTCACTAAACACATTTTCATGCATTTAATGCGTAATATAATTAAACTATTACTAGTATTTATAAACAACGCAGTGACTTTATTTATTTTTCCTTTAATACTACAAGTATTGAGAAATCTAGTTCTATCTATCTTTAATAAATAATGTTATAACAATCTTTCGAAAACCATTCTTAGGGAGAAACGTAGCTGAACTCAAATATTAAGGTCGCTAATATTAAACTTGCAAGAACATTGATATATGCTCCTAACTTTCGATTGAAATCGAAACTTTTTAGGCAATAAATACCTTTATATAAATGCCTTGATAAGATAAATATCTCATTCTGCTAGAAATTTTTCAATCAGTGTTGATCATTAAAAAATCGCCAAGCGATTTCGAATTTTGAACTACCACAGTTCCAATTTTACTCTTATTGCCAATCGATAAAAAAATCAGTAGTTTTAACTAGATATAACGAGTTTTACATATATTCTATAACACAAGTTGCAGTTAGTCGTAATAATAGATGATATAAAATTATGAAGAATCATACTGAAATAAACCCCGAAGAATGTGATGCAATTCTTCTATAAACTCTAATATCGACGTAGGTGACCACGTAAATTTTCTTAAGTTTCAATAATTTTAAGTAGAAGTAAGCATTATTCAATAGTCCACTATAGAAAATGAATCAGCGCGATTTAGACGAACCGCGTTACTTGTACAAATGAAAGTGAAAGAATGGTATGTATTTTCTGAGCGAAAACTAGAAGAAATAAATTTGCATACAAAGACAAAAGTATCATAAAATTTCGAATTGAAAATGTAAAATTACCGTTTTCATATCGAAAGTTAATTAAAAATTCACGTTGAATTATAAATACAAGTTAAAATAAAAAGATTATAAGTATTGTATTGCGAATTAAATTTTCTTTGTCAATAGTTTAATGTACCGCATTTACTATTTTAAATCTGAAGATGTTCATTTCGAGAGGCCACCAATAGAAAAGATTGAATTTGTTTTAGTCGTTTTACTAATATAACTTACTAATGTGCTAATTCTAAAAAGGCCTAGATAAGTTTTTAATTTTGTAAAATTTCATTCAACGCTACACGTTATTGACTTTAAATTGCATTACGTATACATGTTTTGTATTTATATAAATTATAGTTTAATTTCTAAATGTTTGTAATAAAAATAAAAATACACAAGGTGCAATAACATTCATAAGTTGTTCAAGAATGTTAAAATCGTGAATTATCATTCACCCGACGCGAATAAAACAAATTTCAATCTTACAAGAAATTTTCTTAGTAAAATACTCTATTAGCTAAAATATGTTACCAAAAATATTTATGAAATAAATCCAAAACTATATATTAATGTTAAGAATGTTAATAATTATTGCATCAGAAGGAGTTAGTTTCAGTTTCGTTTTGAAAACTTCAAGATATAAAATCTGGTCTGCTATTGAACAATGTGAAGATTTATTCAATATTGTAATTATCTACAATTATAATAAAAATGTATTTTTATCACGAAGTTTTACATCGAATGCAATCAGAGAGACGTCTACGTGATGCACCATCGTTTTACCTCATAAACGATAATATACCGTTGAGCTTACGAGCAATAATCGAAATTTCATTATCCTCGCTGACATTGTAAAAGAAATAAACATTTAATTATTGATTAAAAAACGAGTTTTATTTATTCTTTATTCATAAAATTTTACATATTTTTTTTTTTCATAGTTTCACTTTTTTCAGTCTTAGGTTTTTGTACCTGCTTAGGTTTCACATTCTCACTATGATAAACGATTAACAATGATGTTACTCGAAGTTTGATTTTAAATAAGTTACAGAATTAACAAACGTGAAGAAATTGTTACATTCATTTGAAGATTATGAATGTGTTAATACTATAATTTAGATGAATATCACCTTATAGCTTTATGACATTTTTTTAACATTATCAATCTTTAACATATAACATGACATTTACATTTGAGTATTTGAAAGAAATGCAAACAATACAATGAATTCTGTTTTCTACTACATTATGACACTTAATACTAGATTTATGTTTTTACACATTAATAAAATTATTTTGCATGAATTACTTATTAGATGAGTTCCTGAATCTGATTTAAATTTCAATGGAAATTTTAATATAATATACTTCAATCAATAAAATGATTTCCATAATTAAATGCGCATAAAAAGAGCATTATTAAGTTTTAACCTAAGAAGCAGTAAAGAACTATTTTTATTATTTTTTAAATTTCTACTAAACAAACTATTTTTAAATAACAGCCAAAACGCACACTACAAAATTCAAGCATAACGTTAAAATTTTAATATTTGAACTTTCCAGTTATATGAAGCTCAAAATACATTTTTTTAAATCAATAAAAGAATTCGCTTATCTCTCATAATTCGAGATTTAAACTCCACATAATACCAATTTAAAAATAAATAAAAATGAGTTTTGAATTTCTACTCGTAAAATAAAAATAAATCTCGAATGAGAATTCTATGTTTTTGTGAAAACAGCTTTCAAGTTAATTTTCGAAGAAAGCAATAACACATCTAAAAATACACTTCGTACTTCAGCTTTTGCATGCTATAATTTATTGGGAAAAAGCATTAAAGAATTTCGATACTTCCCCTTCTTTATATCCTGCAAACGACCTAGATATTAGCTAAACGCGCTCAAAATGTGTCACAGCTGATTTATCCATCGGATACACATTACACATTCACGTGCATGCACACACATAAGCTATACCTATCACTCTCGCAGTTTGTTATTTTATTTCTTTTCTGGATTATTTATGAGCAATTCGCGTCAAAATCATTTTACGAAAAAAGAATAAATAGCGTTGAAGGAGTTGAATTAAAGTCGCGGGTATATGCTTGTATTTATAGGTATATTAAATTATATATTTTTGGAGGAATGAAAATGAATTACTAGAGTATAGGCATGCAAAATTGTGACTATTATGAAATTCCAATTATTATGAGAGATTTTTTCATTCTTATATTGTACACATTATATTGTTGAAAAAATTTTAGGTTCCGCATTCCCTAGCATATACCTAATGTTGAATAGTACCTCGATTACTCAACAAATGCATGGTAGATAGAATTTTTCTCAACAATCACTTTGAAATATCCAACAACAAGAATAACAAACAATAATATTTTCTCCGAGTCCCTTAACGCAACCACAGAGTCAACAATGTACATCACTGTTTTCCACCCACTTAACAACACACAACTGCCAATCAGCACTTGAAGTTCATCTTCTTCATAGGAATCCCCGTCGGTCCGTCAACAAACTCGCAGATATTGAATCCGAGCTTCGCCAGAGGATGGCAATTACTCTTGGGATTCCCCCATTTCCCATTGAACCCCATCCACGTGGGCATCACACTTCTCTCCTGCACGGACAGCAGCTCGACCTTCTTCCACGTAGGCCAGGGCGTGCCGAATCCACTCTCATCGTATAGCCTCGGCAGTCTCACGAACTTGTGCTTACCCGGCGCCGTCCAGAGTCCATGCGAGCCTCGAGCACTGAAGAGGATCGGATGCGAACCGTCGGACGTGTACACTCGTTCCGGGAATATCGGCTTCTGGAAGATACCCTTGCGCGTCTCCTGGGACTCGTAGAGGAAGGTGCCGCTCCGGGAATCGTAGCGGTAAAAGGCGCCGGCGTCGTGAGCCGAGACGTACATCGCTACCGGGTGGTCCTTGCCCTGCGAAAAGAAGACGAGGGCTTGGTATAGTATTGAGGTGAGATGTAGTGGGAAATTGTTTTGGAATTTGGATTAATAATTATAAGTAAATGGCCTTTTTTCAAATCAAATTTTATCTAATATACAAACGGCCGGAAGAAGTATTTTGGTTTGTTGAAAATATCGTGTGACAGACCTGTTTATCCGATGCATTCAAATATGAATCATTTATTCATACAGAAAGACTTTCAAGAGTTTAAAGTTATAAACAAACAGCAAAAAAGTTAACGTTGCGAACGACCTTAATTACTGTTAGTGCAGGCATCAACTAGAAAGTGGAGTTCATCCAGTCAAAGTTGTGATTGACAAATTTAATAAACAAGAAGAAAAGTTGAATAAACTGAAGTAGATGCATGTGTTGAATTCAGCCAGACACCTTTGTATGGTAATGATTAGAATTTTTACATTTCCTTATAAATCTGCAGTTTGTGAATATCTGTGAATTTATCTTTTCAAAATTGATATATATAAGATAATAAAAAGTACATCGTAAGTTTACCTATTCTCGAAAATTGAATGAAAGAGATTCACTGAAAATCAGTTATAAGTATATACCAAACCAACTGAAATCTTCACCGAATGCTAAAAATCAACTAAAATTTCAATTCATTTGGTATACTTGTAACTGATTTTCAGTGGATTTCACTGATTCAAATGTAGAGTATACTGCAAGTATTAAAATTAATGGCAGTCATCTCATAATTATCTTCATAAATTAAAACCAAATTTCTATAGGCGCGCCCTTGAAAAACAAAACCACAAAGCCATTTTCATCCCCAACGACGCGCGAATTTTCTCTTTTTCCGAATTTACATTACACATCCCAGCCCTTCCCACAGAGTATTAACGTCTCGTAACAAAAGCTCCGCGCTCATTACAACCTTCCTTACAAACAATCGCGCCGACCTTTACAACCTTTCCGCCCCCTCGAGTCACGCAACATCTTTCCCTCCCAAAGACACGCGCGTTGAAAAAAAAAGCGCGAAGGAAAGAGGAAAAAAAAGCCGCGCTTCCTTCGCGCCGCGGCACTCGAGACAGAAACCAACCCAGGGGCTCTCATCACGCGTTTTTCCCCTCTAAAATATGAAGCGCTGCCAACGTCGCTTTTATCGAAAATTGCAGCCGCTCGCGTATATATATATATGAGCGACGACGCGGATCGATGACGCGACTCCCGCGCGCGGCTGTGGAAATTATTATAGGGGGAGAGAGAATTTTTCGCGATGCGGTGTATATGTGGGAACAACGTGCGGGATGGCGAGAGCTTTGTGCGGAAAATAGAGGGAAAACTGTGGTGATTTTTTTTATTGGAATTTTTGAAAGGGGAATTCGATTTTGAAAAAGTTTCTATATATAGAGATGGACGCGAGGGTTGGTGGATTTTATTGGATTTTGAATCGGTGCGTTTGCTTGGTTCGGTGGTTGTAGATACGTGCGGTTTGGTGAGTGGGCAAACATGGGAATTGAAAAAGGATAGAGCTGATTGAATGTTTAAAGGAAAATAAATTTATCTATTTTTAATGGTGGAAAAATAATTGTTATAAGCGTCGGTTACACTAGGAAAAGTTGAAGAAAGGTTTGCATAGAATATGTAATGACTAATTTTATTGACGACGCTTTGAGCACGAAAAAATATACGGATTCGTAAGAAAACTGAACGACAAATGAGCATGAAAACATTGAAATATTATATATCCAGTGAATTAATTTTAAGTTCTTATAATTGTAAACTAAACAATATTTTCTACACAAATAACTTGTATCTAAATTAACGGATTTCCGATATCGAAGATAGAGCCAACATCACTCAAGTAAACAACTGAAAATTCCTTTTGTAGAAATCCTTAATGCAATGACAGTCTCTCGAAGATGATAAATATTTAGCACGGCGCTTGTCACTTTAATTGCAATTAGACAAATTGATGTCCACAGGAGAGTCGTTGAAAAATTTCTATCGCCGCGATCGAGGACACAGGTATGGAAAGTTGCCAAAAGCCGAATGATGTAAGTAGGCGCAGTACGTATACATATAAGCGCAGGAGCGCAGATATAGGACAGCCGCTGCCGGACACTTGTTACGTCGGTCCATTATTTTCTCTCGTTCTTTAGCTTTCTTTTGTCAATAAACAATATCCTTTCGCGAATTTTTTTTGTTATAGTATCTCATGTTTGAAAGCATATTTATACTTTTAAAAGATATTGTCGTATTGTCTATAGAAGCAAAGATACAACAATTTTGAAGTAAGCCCAATCTCAAAGACCTCGCAGTTGCTCGTAAACGTAACATTTGGATATTCATAATAATATGAAAAGTATCGTATTCTAATTAAAAATTAAACCTATAATACCTATAGCTCAGCCAACATTCTTCTACATTCGCAACAACTCACCTTGAAATACAAACTAACGTGTTCCCAATCGCCCACGTGACTGCCGTACTCTTTCAGCCTTCCGAGACACATGCCGCCGAGGCTAGGTATGGGCCAGCTGCCCAGGAACCCTAGGTCCAGCACGCACACGGCCTTGCCCTCGCTGAATGGATAGAACATCCAGTAGGTAACGTGGAAATGCAGCGGCTTCTGCGGCAGCTGCTTCTTCATTTTCGTACGAAGCACGGGTTTTAGCTTGCGACGTTTACGCTCGTCCATTTCGTTGTATAAAGGTTTATGGCTGCGAGAAAAGCGACGGCTCTGGACGACGCTCGGAGGCAGAGGCGGTAGGACTTCGAGCGAGAAATCGCTGGATTCGTAGCTGCCTATGGTAGTTAATTTAATTTGGGGGTTTTATCAAGTACGTAATTGTGGAGATGATTAAATTTGCATAGAATTGTGACGATTACTATTGGAAATCTTTTAATTTATTCGATATTAGGAGCATTTTTCTTATAAAATGTTCACAAAAGATTGTCGAAAAGAAACTCAATTTGGAAGTTGAGATATATTAAGATCTCTTTTGGTGTTAGGTTTACCAGAAAATCCATTGATTGTGAACCGATTTACGATCAGTAATTTATGTATATATATATATATATATTTATTGAATTTTGTTTCGTCAATTAAACTTTTTCAAGTAATATTTTGAAATGAAGTTTCGATAAAGATATATTGACGTATATCAAAAAAGCCGTAAGTTTGTAATTGGCATTGACTCTTAAAAATTAAAAAAACGCATCCAATTAGTGTGAAAAAACTTCACCACCGTAATACCAGCAGTTTATATAGAATTTTAATACTTCATAGAAACCAGATTACAACCTTGAATTGAATACTGAAAAAGCTCGCGTTAATTCCCCAGTGGTGTGTGTATGTACAGTAAATTGAAAAGGATGGCTTTAGTTTAGCAATAACTTTTGATAGAGATAGTTTAGAACTCGTTATACCGCGTCGAGATGTAAAACATTCGCTTATTATTTATTAAATCCAATTCTCCACACATAACAAAATACATAAATTTTCATTTACCTTTTATAGTATGTACATTTTACGATTCGTCTCATAACATTTATGATGTTTGCTCATTAAGTATAATAAATGCATCGATTATATTACCTCAATGCGTTTATTAAGATTTATGATGGATTTTGAGGAATTGTTTCATCCAGTGTATCGTTATTTTATATCATTTTCATTACATTATCCTTTGCAATTAAATGGCAAACTATACCAACTTTATAAAATAATTGATAAAAATAAAATATTCTCTTTTAAAAAGATAATAGTCAGAAGTACTTAGTGGCTAATTTAAAGAATCGATGTGGTCGATGTTGTGTAGCATTTAAAGATTGATCTGATTGGCCAGTAACATATGATTATTTGCTGATTATAAAAAATGTATCGGATTACAAAATAAAAGCAATGATTAAAAAAAGAAACAAAATAACTCTCCACTTACCAGGCACACCATTCGTCTCGATGGGGTTACCACCAAATTCATCCAGCATCCCAGCCACCTCCACCTCGTTCTCCATCATCGCCAGCTGCTGCTGCTCCTGCTTCGTCAGCACCGCCCCAGCCAGGCAATTCTTCACGAGCGCGTAGATGGGCACCGAGCCGGCGGGCTTGCGCCCGTGCAGGAACGACGAGCGGTTCTGCAGCAGCGAGTCTGCAGCGGCGAAAACCGGTGCGGCGATCGTTATTTTCGTTTTTTTTTTTTCA